>JAVSCE010018092.1:0-104125 GCA_032199065.1 Smutsia gigantea | reverse complement strand
CTAGGCTCCTAAAATAATTTCTCTGCTGTCCTTTTCCGTCTTCCCTTTGCACATCCCATTCCAGAATGAGAGTCCAACAAATTAGCCAGCCCAAGATTAAATGAGAGAATTCTTGTGATGCTAGCATGAGCGTAGATGAGGCCTAATCGTGCGGGAAGGCTGCCTTTTCCTGAAGAGACTAAGAGACAGGATTAAATTATGCCATCAGAGTCTTCCTTATCCAAGGCAGTGGTGCAAGTAGGTCCTACATAACATCAGAGACTGGAGGCAACCGTGGGCAGTTCACCAGAGGGCCTCACTCATCCCCACTGCCAGGAGGTCGCACGCCATTCTGCTACAGCTAGATCTCATCTTACAAAGAAACAATGGAGTGGAGAGTCTGAGAAATGAGAATAATTTTTCAGAACAATAAACACTCTGCAAATGGACAGTTTATATCATTACATAGTTTAGGCTTTAAAAATTAAGCTTTTTTATTTCTTGCTTGCTTGCTTGATTTTTTCCTTTCACCCACAAAATGGGCAGTTAGGAGGAAGACTAGAGTGGTTCTAAGCTAATGCAAGATTTTTTATCTACATAATCAAGCTGTAAATTGAATTAAGATGGTTTGTAAAAGTTTCAAGAGGAAATAAAATATAAGCAGAAGTATGAAAGATTGGGAAAAGATAAGTTTGATGAAAGATGATTGGAGTGGAGCTCAATTTTATTCCCCTTTATCTGTATTTGGTACTTAGATTTGCCCTGTGGTTGTCTGTGAAGAAGGAAAATCCCTCAAAGCCTAAGAGTTTAGTTTTGAATTCAAGGGAAAACAATATCTTAACTTAAATTCCTTTATGTGTATCAGGAAACTTTTTACTTTTGTGCTTATCTGATAAGTGTAAAGAGCTAAGTAATAATACGTAAGTGGGTGTAATTTAGCTTTCACTTAAAGTTCTTGTGTGTTTTTAATAACACTTTTCTAGATAAACTCTTCCTATGAAGGTTAAAAGGCAAAGAAGAAACAAGCACTGTAACTATTTTACCTTCTAAGAAATCACTACTAATGGAACCTTCTGTACTTAGAGGGTATGGTTCTTGCTAAGTTAGTATCTAATTCAACTATCACTGTTCCAATTATTTCTGTTTTTCTGAGGTGTATCAGAGAGGACAGTGATATGCTTTTGAAATTTGTAAATTATGCACACTGAGAAGCAAGTATTTTTAAAAATTGCATCTTTTGACATTAAAAAAAATCAACAGTGCTTGTTTATAAATTTGGTGGGGTTGGGGATATATTCCATAATTTTGGTATTTACAATGCTATTAACCCCTAGCCTGTCACATTTTATATTCAGATACCAAATGATCTTAATTAATTACAAACATCTAGGATGGGCTATGGAATTTTTCTGTTCCTGTAGATTATAAAACCAAAGCATAATGGCCCGAATTATATTATTTCAAGATTATTGATTTCCAGTCCATCTCTGCTACCTTTAAACAAGTCACAAGAGAGGTTCACTTATTTTCATTAAAATGATAAACCTTAAAGTATATTCACTCTTTAAGGCTTTTAGATTTCACCTCCACATGATTTTCATAATTTAGTGAAATGTTTCTGTTCTGATAATAGTGACAATAGCAGAAATACAGGTGATAACTTCTATGTCAAGATGCCTCAGAGGTTTGAAGATAGTAGGTTCTGGGCATGGATTTTTAGTAAAACAATTTCATTGCTTCTGTGTTTGAAAACCCTAGTTGGTCCATAGCCCTGACGTCACATGTTCACTGTTGTCACCACACCACTATGCGTGCGGCTGCAATGATCTACACAAATGCCCCTGCAGACAGAGCCTGATAAGTGAAGTGACTAATTCTCCATTCATAGGAAACACTTCAAATCATGTGTCTTGAAAATATCAGTCTACTTCCTGGCCTTGGTAACAAAAATAAAATTTCTTATCAAGACATCATTTTATTATTTAGACTTCTATTTTACAAAAAGAAAAGATTTAATAATTTATTGGAAGAGATAAATAGCCTTTCTTTACTTTGGTTTTTGTAAAAATACTTTAGATTTTTCTTTGAAAATAACATATATAAAACACACCTTTTAAAATACAAAATCACCACTGCAAAACAGTAGCATTAAACTTGGGCCAATAGTATGAAATTCATGTAGCTCTTCCTGAAGTCTGTTTGCCTTAGAGATACATGTGTGTTGTAATTCCCTGGGATAAGTTTCAGATTTATTGTATCAGCAACCTATTGTAAAACTCTCAATTCCTCTTAAAAGAATTGTTCTCCATACTCTCTGGTCACCACGATTTATCCATTTTCATCCAACAGATGAAGAAGCACAATATCCCCTCCATGCAAAAGTCCAGCGAAGCACTCCTCTGAGGGAATATGGCTACAGGTGCTAAGTGTGAGCAAAGCTCATGTTTTAACAAATTATTTTTCAAGTGCATTATTAGGTTATTTTCAAAATATTTACCATACAGTTGCATCTTCAATTTGATACAAGCCAAAGTAAATAATAGAGAATTAAAAAAAAAAGGTTTAGATTTTGCCTTTTTGTTTTACAGTTGAATAAAATTCCGTTTTGTTAACCTACGAAAGGTTTACACAAGTTAGTACTATTATAAAGTAGCTTCATCACTTATCGCCACTACTAGTTAAACATTTGAAACAATTTCATGTTGTTATGTTGATACTCTTAGGGAAGTATGAAATAACAGGTGGAAACTGAAGTGTTTTAAAAAAACAGCAAAAATAAACCATGTAACTTTTAAATAGATAAACACATCAACTATTAATATTAAACTAATAAATCAAAACTTTAATGTGTGTTTTATAGTCAGGCTCTAGATTTTAACATAATAGCAGGTACATGCATATAAATATATGCACACACACAAACACACACACATTCTCAGAGAGTAAAATGGACTTCTGAAGTTCTGTCAAATGTCATAGGGTTGTCCATGGAAGAAAACATGGGAATCACTGAGAATGTGTTGATATCTGGATGCCACTCTGATTATCCTTGGTCTATTTGCATCATCATTATTTCATGTATTTCCTTTACAGGTATCATGGGAATTCTTAAATGTTATTTCTATGCTATTTCTTTCATACATCTTAAGAAGCATTTCAAAAGCTGTATCTTTTATGTCAACATCTTTGAAACTTTACTATGCATTCTGATAAAGACATTCTCAGTATTGTACCTATTGAAATGAATGAGGGGGTTTCACTGCCTTAAGACTGTGTGTGTGTGTGTACATGTACATGTATAAAGGCACAGGCAGACCTTCCTATGAAATATATTACTGAGTGGGTGAGATCTGTTTAGAAATCTCATGCATAGATTATTGGTCAGATAGCAGAGATATCGGAAGCAGAAAAGACGTTACCTCAGCATAATGAATATGTCTGCCAGCCGTTTTTATAATGACTTGCTGCAGTTTTTATTGTCTGACAAACTGTATGCTGTACTGTGAGCTTTCTTGTTCGACATAATACAAAATAATGCAACATATCCCTAGAAGTCTACATGGATGAAAGGAAGGCAGCAGAGTACTGCTTCTGCCAATGGTTTGGTTACATATTCTGTTGAAATTATTCTGCAGGTGATATATACACAATTACCACCATTTATAATGCATTGTTCATGATCTATAGTAGAGACATTATTCAGATAGAGAACTTTAAATCCATCTCTACACCTAACATTTCTTTACACATATCCAATAAACCACCAGGTTTAGCAGAACCTTTTGAGATGAAAATATTTACCTATACTATGAGAGCCACAAAATAACTTACTTTTGGCTCTTTCATTTATTGCTGTTTCGTGTGACATAGTTATTTTTTTCATCCTTGCCTGTCAGGGAAATAATATTTCAAAAGATGAAAGGTTTCAGTTAGTTAATAGTTAAGGACATCAATATTACATTAAAGATTAAGGTTTAATGTAAGTGATCATTTTCAATTTAATATTTCCACATATATAAAAAGATCTATGCTTAGTTTTAATAAGCATGTATTAATATATGGTTTATAAAACAGAACTGCATGGTATGTATATTCACTTTGGTGATAAATGCTTCATTCCTTCTTTAGAGGATTATTAAAAGCATTCTCTGGAGGAATAAAATGGTGGAAGTCACACATTTAATAGCTCAGGTACAGAGTCAGACTGTGCCAGTTGGCAAAAGTTAGCAGGAAGCTGTCACAATAAATGGCAGCAGCTGCTCATACTTCTAAAGAGTATGTCCCAGTCAGAACTGAAAACTGATGGCATCTACATTAATACTACCTTAATGGCCCATCTGCTGCTCCATAGGGTCCCTAGCTGCTGTATGGAGTCATAGGCATTTGACAGGCAGTCTCTGTATGCCAGACGCGCATTGTGCCAAATGTTTTAGGCCGCTTCATCTCCTTCTGATCTGTCAAATTCTCCCTACTCATTTATCAGGCAAGGAGTTATGAGGGTTTTTCTTTTCTACACATCTTTGGCTTTCAGCACTGGGGCAGCTAAGAATTTGGAAGGCAAACTATTTGGTTATTATTATTTTTTTCTAATTGACAATGCAAGGCAAAGTTGTCTGACATACTGTACTATAGTGGGTAGGTTAACAAAGCACTGTGATAAGCAAGCCCTGTGGAGAAACCAATCGCGGGCATTCTAAAATGCAATGCTGCATAAATATGTTTTTATGGTTGTATTGGAGGAGAATAGTATATATTTCTATAGGGCTTTATTAATGGTTACATTTAGGTTGTTGAGATATAAAAATACAAATAATTACACTGGAGCACTGTTAAAATATTTTAGTAGGAACTGGGAAGTTAACATTTAAAAACATCTCAAACTTCTGTACCTGAAGTGGAATAAATTTTACAAAGTAGAGTCATAAACAGATATTAACACTGTGGGTTTTGTCACAGTTGATTAAATTATACAGAAATATTATTATTCAGTATTCAGGGTAGAGTATTGTTTATTTTGAATGTATTGATTGTCAGGGAAATGCAATTGTATGTCACCGAGTAAATAACTAATGGCAAATATGTAATCAGGTTTATACTTCTTATATCAAAAATTGGAAAACTTTCGGAACTCGATCATTAGACAATGGGATCAGGCATTACTCTTGAGTTAAAAGATTGTTGACTTTCTCATTTTGGGGACCAATCACAAAATGGCTGCCAAATATATACATTTTAGAAGGCCTACCCTCTTTTTGATAAAGTCAGGTGACAGGTAAGTCCTGTTTCTACTGAGATCTCTTTAGCTTCTCTGATATTTCACGTTTCCAAAATATAATTGTTCCACATTTGTAAGAGTTTTTCCATCAATATGATGGCCTATTTGCTTTCCTGGTGATTTCTCTCTCTCTCTCTCTCTCTTTGTTGTTGTTAATTTCTAGAGTTGCCAGGTTTTTTGGCCTTATCTGATTGTTTTAAGAATCTATGATAAGTAAAAAAAATACACGAAAATAATGCTATTAATTGTGGTAAGTAAGCCAGATGAGTCACATGTTATGGAATTCAAACAAGAGAGTGTAGGTGGAACAAAATCACTTTTTTTCAAATTCAAGCAGGTTTCCTGATCAAAATCAAGACCACCACCATTAATAATAAGTTTAAAAGCACTACGACAACTTATCACTGTGTTCTTTTAGAAATCTAACTTGCCGTGAAAAATCCATCATGTGTAAGTGATGGAGTTTAATTCATGTGTGTTTGTGTCTACGTAGGAGTGAAAGAAATGTTTTTGGTGGATTCATACATTTAATCATTGTTAATATTTTTGTAATTTCTGTGAGTGGCTGCTATTTCAATATACATTTTTAAGGATACACAGCAGTCAGCAATCAAGTTTAATATTCTTTTAGACATGCATTAGTTTTCTTAACATATTTCTCCTTCAGTAGACCCAACATTACAGTGACTGGTAATCAATCTGCCACTAGAATTAAAATTTCAATTATGTATAAAAACCAATTAGTAATTTATGCTGTTTACTATTATGACAGCCCATCTTAGGAAGATTATCTGAGCAGGCACCATAGCACAGAAAGTTTAGGTAAAAATGGTCTGACACAGCCCTTTTTTCTTTTTACATGCTTTTGTATCAGATTTTCACTGGTACTTGGAAAACTTCTAGAGTAAAAAATGTAAAGTTTAGTATTTAGAATATGCTAGAAATTGTTAGTAACAGTATGCATTGTGCTTTATCCTTATAACAATTCTGTGAGGAAATTATTCCCTCCTAATGAGGATAAATACTTCTCATTATCATATATAGAAACTGAGGCTTTGGAATATTAAATGGTTTACCCAGGGTCACAAGTGAAATTGAGCTGAATTTCAACCATGTCTGTGAGCATTTAAGGTTATACTGTGCCATCGTTTACAATTATGTTTGGAAAAAGGTACAACATCAGGCACATTAGGGATATACTAAAGAAAGCAGGACTGGCAGAGGCAGTGTGGGCCTTGAGGAATGGCTCACCATCAGAGGATTCTGGCCAAGGAAGCCCTGGGTCAAGGCCTATATGGCAGAGGGTGGGTTGGTTCTTATACAGCCTCTTGGTCACAACAGAACTCATCATGAACTGCCATCTCTTCGACATTTGTAGGTTCTTGGCAAAAGGCTTTGTTAATCAGAAGGGCTACAGATCTTTGGGATCCAGGCCGTTTTGCTGTGTGACAGCCCCTGATGAAATGTAATACAGAAAGGCAGAGTTCACTGCTGCCCACTCTGAGGTAGAAGGCCCGATGATGAATTTTCAGTTCAGATAACATTCTCTTGGCTTTGGGAATTACTTGTGAACCATCACTGAAGTGTCTGGCCCAGACAAATACCCCTCCATATGAGAATACTATAGAGATTTGAAGTATTAATGTAAATCACTTTCTTTGGTGCACAAAAGCATGTGAAGATTGAGGTGCTAGTATTCATAATTTTTCTGCTTGCCAGAGTTTATTCTTCTGCAGATATTTTAGTGCAATTTCAGTAGATATTCTGCAGATATGGAAGGTGGACATCTTATTACCACAAGACAATGACTCGCATGTAGGAAGGAATCCAAAGTTGTGAGTAGTCTTTAACCTTGCTATTATTTGAATTAGAAGTTGGGGTTTTTTCCCAGAATTTTATCTGAGGCTTTGGGTATATGTATTATTTTTCCAGAAAATAAATAAAAAGGGAAAAGAAACAAAAAATAGGAAATCTGGGACAGAAAAAAAACACAATGAAAAATCAGTCTCTTATTTGTTCATAGCTCTAATTTAATATGACCATTTCCTGTAGTGGTTTCAATGCAACATTTCCAACTTAGGAGTTTTTCTGTCTTTTTTCCTTTTCTTTTAATTACTGGAAAAGTTAGAGCCACAAAATATCTTTTTACAGATCTTTTATAAGGTCTTTTTTTTGTGATGTCCATGAGCTTATATTATTTATATGATAAATGATATATTCTCACATAGAAGAATAAAGGTGAGAGCAAAATAATGGCTCACTATTCCTAGTACTGAATTTTTTTTAAAACACCATCCTGAATATAAAATAATAAACATATAAGAGAAATAACAGAGTTGGCATTAACAAGAAAAATATCTTGAAGAAAAGTGTCTTCAACTTTATTTTTGAAGGAAACTGTGATGTCATGAACAGAATTATAAGGGAAATCAAGTTGTTCTTATGTGCTGTTCTGGTACTTCTGGGATCCTGCCTGCCCTTTGCTCCTATAAATCCAGTTTCCTCATTCAAACTGAGCCTCTATAGGGCCTTAACATGGCAGAGTATGTCTTGTGAACATGGCTAAACTTTGCAAGTGTTTCTTGGTTTGTTTGTTTAAGGGTGTGTTTGTGCGTGCGTGTGTGCGTGTGTGTGTGTGTGTATTTCCTTATTTTGGTGGTAACAGGTTCCACATGTTTTAATCAAACTCATTCTGATTGTGCAGATAGCCAATATATTATCTCTTCTAGGTAGTCTACTGCTATAATAGCTAAAATCAATTTAACTTTAAAAAAATATGTAATTGACCTGTGAGTTTCTGGAGAGAGGCAGACTTTTACAGGCAAATTCTTATTAGCCAATCTAACAAACGTTTTTTTGTACATTCAAGTTAACCGAATCCTAATTTGCTTTTGTAGTGTCTTTGTCTTTCAAAGTGTCCTGGGGCCTTTTCAACTACAGCAGGTGGGTCTTGATTTGTCTAAACTGTTAAAAGTGACCTCATTCTTCCTACCAAGTGATTGACTTAGAGATTGCAGTTTGACAATAGTCTAATCTGTGAAGGTTTTGGTTAAAATAACAAGCATGGTTCAGCAGAAATTTGGGAAGAATTTGTGTCATTGATATCACTGAGCTGTTAAAAAACCAAAGCTCAAAAAAAAAGAAAAAATAGTTGAAGAATTTTTGTTGTGTGATATCATAAACATTTCTACTTATGCAATTTTGAATTGAGTACCTGAAATTATTCTAGCTGATGTCGTCATAACTCCAGGGGCGGGGGGGGGAATCCTGGGGGAAAATACCTTTGAAAACAAAATTAATCAAAGGGAGAAATAAAGTGGGAAAAACCATTTACTGCTTACAAGCAGTGATCCACTTCTGCTCTCCTCTGTCTCTCATGACCCAGCTGCAGGGGAACCCCACCCAACCTCCAGTGCAGATATGCCCTAGCTCCCCCTTGTAATTACCTATTGATGTGGAAACAGGCTATTTCTCTCCTCCCCTTGGAAACACCTATTGATATGGAGATAAACTAAGGCCAGGCGAGATATTCTGGAAAGTTGCAATTTTACCCACAGTCATCCTTTTACATTAGAGCTGATGAGAAAACATATTGTAGTAAGTTGTTTTGAGTATCTGGGTTTAGTCACATGATTATGTAAGAGTCAAAGCTATGGAAGGCAGGTTGGAATTGGACTACAAAAGTCTTAAATTCCAATTTTAGGCATTCGAGACATACTGTAGACAAAGGCAAAGTAGTGTCTTGGCGACATTGAACTTGATCTTGTGGCAATACGTATAATCTGTTGGAGGAGAATGAGAATAAAAATAGAGAAATGAAGTAGGAGTCCAAGTGTAAAGCAGTGAAGGCTAGAATGGTGGTAATGATGACAAGGAAGGGGTTCAGGTGAGAGAAATTTTAAAAACAATTGATGGATTTAATGACTAGTAAAAAAACAATGATGTGCTGACTGACTTAGTGACTGATTAAATAGGGGATGAAAATGTGTATGAGACAATGGTTACTCTGAGTCCTTAAGCCTAAGTAAATGAAAGAATGTACCCATTAATTGAAAACAGGTCAATTAGGAAATGAAGCTAATTTTGAGAGATAGAAATAAAATTTAATTTCATAGTGGAGCATTCGATAGAAAATTTGTACTCAGCTAAATGCAGAACTGTCTTTTAAGATGAGAATTTCATACTGATTTGAACTGTATTTTTGGATACAAAACCAACTTTTTATGCATAAACCACACCTTTCCTTATACATGGTGTGTAGGTCTCAGTAGGAATCCACATTTGGTTAGCAGAAATAGGCATCTGAAACTCCTACATCTTAAATTTTAGTTGCCATTTATTATATAGTAGCTAATTTGCTCTTAAGTAGGTGATAATAGAGATTGAATTCTTAAAATAGAGACTGATTATTATGACATTACAATGTAACTTTAAAAAAAACTCTAGAGACTGTAGAAATGTAGAAAGATGTATTGGAGACAAAGATTTCAGGTTTTGTGTGTGTGTGTGTGTGTGTGTGCATGTAATTGTGACCCAGCTACATAAGGAAAAAAAGAACACACCTATTTTTATTAACACTGGTAAGTTAAATATGTGTTTTTGACAAGAAGAAAATAGAAGGACCTTTGCTTATTTGTTTTGCTCTACTTGACAATACCAGTTGTAATAAGGGAGGGTAGAGAGAGAAGTGCACTGGTCATTTTTCTGTAAGGAGATGCCATAGCAGATAAATCTGAGGAGAGGCCTATAAAATGAGATGCTAAAACTTCTGATTACAGCATTCATTGTTTTTAAAGGAATCCGAGAAAAACACCAAGAGTAGTATCATTACAATTGTATGATAATAGAAAAGATCTTTGAAGAGAAATTGGACAGCCTATGACTTGGTTCAGTTGCTAGCACATTGTAGAAACTCCATATATGTTGACCAGTTTAGTGCAATGACTATTTTGAGTGTGGTTTACAGTGTATTAGGGAACAAATTAAACATGTGACTGCTAGAACTGGATGGAGCATCTAGCTAGCACCCTAATCTAGGTCTCTATCATGCCAAGTCCCTCCATTTGCTAAATGGGAATAACACATTTTCAAATTTACAGAATTGTGGGAAATTTTTAAAAATATTTGTGTGTCTTGAAAAACTTAAAATTTTATAAGTCCACAGGGAATTTAGATCATTGATTGAGAAAAAGAACTTTTGCTTATTTCTAACGTAAAAATGAATGCATCTGTAAGTCCAGGGAGAGGAAATCCTGAGGCAAAATACCTCTAAAAACTGCAATCAGCCAAAGGGAGAAATAAAGTTTAAAACCTGTTTATTGCTTACAAAACTGCAGTCCGACCCATCTCTCTCTCCTGCTCCAGCAGCAGCAAAACCGGCCCTCCCCCTCACCTCTCAGGCACAGGAAAGCCCTCCTTGCCCATGTAATTACCCATTGATATGGAGATGAACTTCTCTCCACCCCTGAGGAGTAATGCAAATGTACTAAAGCCATACTTCTTTCCACCACTGAATGCCTATTGATATGCAGATGTACTAAAGCCAGGTGAGATATTCTGGAAATGTTACAGTTTTATCCACACATCCAATTGGAGTATCATTAAGGAGGCCTGCCATTTGGGAAATAAAGCAAACATAAAAGGATTTTATTTTGGATTATGGTTTTAAACATTTGCTCTATCATTTTGTTTTTCTCCTTCAGGGACTCAGATGATATGAATAGTATTCTTTCTTTGAGTGTCTTCCATTTCTACTACTTTTTTTTTCTAAGCCTTTTCACTTCTTTCCTTATATCATTTATATTTTCTTGGTTGCATTCTTACCTGTCTTCAATGCTCCTTATTCAATTTCCATTTGAGTCTGTTCTCCTGTGGATGCCTTGTAATTTATTCTTTATTGCTGAGTTAATTTTGCTTTATGTTTTTCCATTTGTTTCCTGAGTTTGACTTCTTTTTTATTTCTCCCTATTTATATTTATTTCTGTTTATTGTATTTGAATTCCTAATTCAAGTTTTTTTTCTCATATCATCAAATGCTGGATTAAGTATATTTAATCATATTTGGAATGCTGATTTTTGTTTTCTTCTGGTTGTTCTGGAGGAGGGATGATTTTACCCAGTTCGTCCATTTGACATTTTGTTTCTTTATATTTTTTTGCAATAGCTTCATAGGGTCTGTTGAGCCTCCTCTTATTTACTTTTATAGTATTGGGGTGTTTTACAAGATTCCTAGCTCATCATCCTAATGTGTTAGTAAGTACAGTCTGGGTACTTTGTATTAGCATGATGGGGCAAGGATTGTAAGTCCTCTGACTTACAGTTCTCTTTTGTTATGGTATAGCCTAGATTTCCAGGACTTTGAGACAAGCAAAGGCAGACCTAAGAAACTTCCCTAAATGAGAGGCTTCCTTCCTCTTTGGCTCTTTGATACTTCATTCAATTGGCTGAGTTCACTTTTATGTGGGAAAGAAGCAAACATTCTTTTATTCTAGGAAATACATATATTCTCTCTCTCTATATACATATTTTTCCCCCACCACCCAAATGCCAAAGAATGATTTTCCCATCCTTTGTTCTATTTTCTTCCACAGAAGCTATACATTTTAAAAAGTGCCCCTTTTAAATTGATCCTGTCCTTTTAAATCACATGTACTTTGAAGTTCTTTCCCTATAGTCTATGCTCTGATCTGTCTGAATGTTTTTTTAGTATTTGTACTTTATGGGGGACTTAATCTTCCTGAGAATTGTTTTCATGCCCTTAGGGCCCTTCACTAGTTCCCACTTTCTTGCTCCCTGAGGGTTTTCTCCATCTGCCTTTGCCCGCCTCAAAGCCTGGCAACAGGGCAAAAGGGCAGGGGTGGAGTGGGAGAAAGCACGATGGTGTTCAGGAACCTGGTGATTTCTCTCTTTTTATTTGCAGTTATTTTAAGGTTTCAGTATTGTCTATCTTCAAGTGATGTTGAGGACATACTTTTTTGTAGAATTTAATTTTCTTGTTCATTATTGTTTGGTGCAATGTTGAGAGGTAGGAAGGTATGCGAAACTCTAGCTTCCCCAAAACACTGGGCTTTTATGTATAACTGTTAATGAGCACTTGCATACAATTCTTCTGTGGATGTATGTTTTCATTTCTCTTGAAGAAATATCTAGGAGTGGAACCACTAGATCATAGGATAGATACACAGTCCACTTTTTAAGGAATTGTCTAAGTGTTCTCTGAGGTGGTTGTGCCAGTTGGCTCTCCCACTTGCAGTAGAGAATGATCAATATTCTTTTGATACAGATATTAGAGCAGATTGAAAATATCCGATGTTTGGTCTTTCATTGTTGCAACTGAGAAATCAGCTCTCAGTTTGATTGCTTTTTTTATATTAGATTTTTCTTTTATCTCTGGTTATATTTAATATCTTCATTTTGTCTTTGATGTTCTGCAATTTCACTGTGATACAGATGTGATCATTTTTATTTATGATGCTTGAACTTCATTTGGCTTTCATTGTCTCACCTTTAGAGCATTGCCATAGCCTGAAAAGTTATTGGCCATCATCTCTGAAAATTGCTTCCTATTCTTATTCTCATTATCTTCTTATAAAACTCCCACGTTTTAGTATATTGGACCATCTTAAAACATCTTTAAAATTTTCCATTTATTGGTTCATTTCAATGTTTCTTCTACATAAGTTCTTTGGATCTGTGTTTCATTTCAGTAATTCTTACCTCACCAATGAATATTATGCTGTTTAAAATGTCCAATTAATTTTCCATTTTAATTTTAAGAATTATATTTTGCTCTTTTTCAGTATTACTGGAGACCCTTTATGGAGTCATGTTCCTTGCTTGTGTTTTTAAGCTTGTCTTTTCTTTATTTTTTCACATTAACTATACTAATTTTATATTTGGTTGCTGATAATTTTAATAAAGTCTTTAAAGATAAGAATCTGCTATCAGTTGATTTCCTTAGATATCATTCATGGTACTTTTTCCCTGTGTGTTTTGTGATTTTTTTTATGTATAAGCTGCTTATTTACCTTGGAAATTTTTGTATGGAAATTCATTCTTGCTTGGATTAAAATTACATTCTTCCAAGAGGATTCATGCTTGCTTCTGTCAATTCCCTCAAATAATACCAAACCAAGGACACTTAAAATTAAATTTTCCTAATGAACTTTTTCAGACAACAATTACTACACATTAGAGGGTTGATGTGATTACAACAAATTCTTAGTGGAGAGTTTTTGTTTTATTCTTACTTGTGACAATTTCATTTTTACTTCATCATGACATGATATGTGTCCACTGAGGTCTTATGTTGTTGAGGAGGACATCTGATTACATTCCCTAACTTAGCAGGCTCTAGGCTTTATATCCTGTTCCCTACCCTGTGTAACCATCAGTGGAAAAATCAAGGAAATCTGGATTGGACAAAACACTCCATGGAAATATTTATCTCATTGGGTTCCTCCTTTCACTAATTTTTGGCCACAGTGAATTCCTTGCTACATTTTAATTTTTTATTATTCATTTCAGTGGATTTTATCTGGCTAATTCTTCAAACTATCTCATCTGCCATTCTGTTAGATCTGTAAATTTGCATTCTATTTTACCTGACTGTTGAAACACTGTTAGCAAAGCCTAGGTAGGGCAATGAAGTAGATACTTTCATTGATAAAGAAGGAAGAGTGAGTTTGATTTTTCCCAGGACCTTGGAGAAAAGAAATGAAATAATCATGTTTCTAAAATTAGGATACACTCCATTTAACATAGTTTGTTTGTAAATGAAAAGGGAACTTAAAAACATTTTAACTTTTTGAAAGTTCTCAACTTTAATCTTTCTGGACTAAGTGGTGAGAGCCAGGGATTGGAGACTGTCCCATAAATAATTCATAAATCCAGGTATATGCTTTTGTATTCCTTGTTTATTTAAATATCCCCTTCCCTTGAAGGCCAAGAACTTTGGTTATTTATTTTGGTATCTCTAGGGTCTAGCTCAATGTTTGTCAAGTTAGGTGTTCAACAGTGTTACTGAATGAATACCTTAGGAAATTTCTGAATTTCTATACTTTGGAAAGTTTAGAATATGTATATTTGCAAATTTTTTACATATATGCAAACCTCTATATTATATATATATATATATATATATATATATATATATATATATACATATATATATGTAAATTTTAATTCTAAATGTTTCTAGGAAATAGTATGTACCTAATCTTAATTCTTCTCATGTGAAAATTAAACTGATTAAGAAAAAAATTATTCTAGATCACTATATATGTGGTCCAGCAGTGACTATAACAGATTTCCTGTGTCTCATTAAATGTGCATTTATTTGGTAGAAGCAGGAATAAAATCTCCTTGTGAAAAAAAATAGTCATAGACTTCAAATTTGCATTCTCCCACCTATACTTGTTTAAAACCCTGTGGGCCTCTGGCCAGTACCAGAATATGAGATGGATGTCTAGAGGGCATCTATTTCAAACTGATGCTTCTTAGGAAACCTGGGTCTTTTGGAATTTATTTAGGTTATCTTCCCATATCTAACTCTATTCAGTATTTAAAGTATTGCAGTCAGATTTAGCTATTTTGCCTTTATGAGCCTGTTCTGATTTTTCTTTTTGTCTGAACACATCTATATAATATCCTACATGTATATCAGTTTTATATTTGAAAGCACTCCTACATCTATTGTCTAATTTTATCTTTACAATAACCATCTGTGCTGCATAGGAAGTTACTATTATATCATTTTACAGGTGGAAAAAATAATACTAAGGAAGGTTAAGTGGTTTGTTCATATTATATTTATGAGAGGAGCCATAGGACTAAAACCTGGGTGTTTTAAATCTTAGCCTAAGGTCTTTCTCTTTTGATCATACTGCATGTCTTCATATCCACAGTGAAATTAATTTATTATGCCTGCAAGAAATATTAAAAAAAAATTTATCAAATATGTGATTAATGACTCTAAATATTTTTTGAGTTGATAATCATTTGACTTTAGCATGAACTTGCTCATAAAACTAAACATTGCAAACTTTGTTTTAGTACCATTTATTTAACAAATTGTCTAGAGTTTCTACTATGTACTGGCATTCTTCTAAGCCAGGTGTTTACTATGATGATGAAAATCAAAATTTTTTTTGCTTTTGGAAAAGAGTTTATTTTTTAATGTTACTTATTTTGACATGTAACAGGTTTATTATTACTTTTATTAAAGTATTACTGATATACAATCTTATGGTTTCACATGAACAACATTGTGGTTTCAACATTCACCCATATTATCAAAGCAAAGAGAAAATCTTTTCCAAACCCAAGCATTTAAATACTCTAGAGCATCAATTTCTTAAGAACATATACTATGAACGATTTCTTTTTTTTTTCAAAGTATGACTGATATACAATCTTATGAAGGTTTCACATGAGCAACATTGTGGTTACTACATTCACCCATATTATCAAGCCACCCCAACACACCCATTGCAGTCACTGTCCATAAGCATAATAAGATGCTATAGAGTCACTACTTGTCTTCTCTGTGCTATACTGCTTTCCCTATGACCCCCTGATGTTATGTGTATTAATCATAATGCCCTTTAATCCCCTTCTCCCTCCCTCCCCAACCACCTTCCCCCACCCTCCTCTGTGGTAACCCCTAGTCTCTTGGAGTCTGTGAGTCTGCTGCTGTTTTATTCCTTCAGTTTGGCTTCATTGTTACACTCCACAAATGAGGGAAAACATTTGGTACTTGTCTTTCTTCACCTGGCTTATTTCACTGAGCATAATACCCTCTAGGTTCATCCATGTTGTTGCAAATGGTAGGATTTGTTTTCTTCTTATGGCTGAATAATATTCCATTGTGTATATGTACCACATCTTCTTTATGCATTCAACTACCGATGGACACTTAGATTGATTCTTGCCTATTGTAAATAGTACTGCGATAAACACAGGGGTGCATACATCTTTTTGAATTCAGGGATCTTGCTTTCTTTGGGTAAATTCCTAGGAGTGGAATTACTAAGTCAAAAGGTATTTCTAAAAAATCAAAAATTTTAAGAATATTAGTGCCTCTTCATTCAGCTAAAAGGAAATATTATATGCAAATTTAGAGAAAAGAATAAATAATTTGGAGCTTCCAGTTTATACTATATTCTTATTTATACTAGCTTAGAAATATTTGTGAGTTGAGAAGTCCAAATATCAGTGGACATATACCAAAAATTGTCTTCTATGGTAATAAAGCTATATGTATACAAAGTAATCTTACAATAATAGAATACACTGAATATCAACTTTTAAAGTACCAAATAGTAACACTTTAGAAGAAAATATTTCTAAAATCGAGTCCACAATTTCATTTCTTTCTTAATATTAAGCTAAATTTAATGTTTCTGATGACTCAATCTTTTATTTTCATGCTTATGTGTTTGAATATGCAATAGTTAGTAGCTAAGCCACTATGTGCTTGGTGGTTCTCTAGGCTTTACTTTCCTTTTTAAAAGGTCTTATTCTGTCAGCATGTAAAAACACCTTGCTGACTGTTTTTAATTTATTTGCTATACACTGTAACTTAGAAATAATATTTGAAAGGTGAACACATAGGCAAGTGT
The DNA here is from genome assembly GCA_032199065.1 of Smutsia gigantea. Taxonomy (NCBI): domain Eukaryota; kingdom Metazoa; phylum Chordata; class Mammalia; order Pholidota; family Manidae; genus Smutsia; species Smutsia gigantea. The sequence continues at coordinate 87,250 of JAVSCE010018092.1, read as the reverse complement.
ACTTTAAAATAAACCTTTTCATTGGAAACAAAGTTATATAATAAAAAACTGAACATAAATGTATGGGAAATGTTTAATCTCACTAATAAAGAAAAATACCTATTAAAACAATTTTAAAATGCCTATTAAAATTCCAGTTTTCTCCCATCAAATTGGTAGTTTTTATTAATATTTTAACTTTGAGAAAATGGGCATTGTATACTATTGCAATTTAGTAATATGTATCAATAGCTATAAAATAGTACAAAACTTTAGTATAGAAATTATGTTTCAATATTTTATACTAAAAAGTCAGATAATTTCACAAATATATATGTAGGTATCAATGTATTATTTGTGTTTATAACATATTACATTATTCTTTTGTGTTATCTCTCAGAGGAGAGATAAACAGATAGAGACAAAATGAGATATATGTGTATTTATGTAGAGGAGGCATGATAAATTATTAAATGAAGAAAGACAATTTTAAGTATTCTATTTTAAATAGAGCATTTATGTATTTATAACATAGGAATATAAATTGGTCTGGAATGATAAACACCAAATTGTCAATAATATTTGTCTCTGGGTGGTGAGAACATGACAAGGTTTTTTTCAGTTTTGATATATCTTTATAATAGTTTTATTTTTAAAATCATAACTCAATTTTGTTAAAAAATATTCATCTTAATGATGTAGGAAATAGGGAGTAAGAGTAGAAAGGCAGTAGAATTAAGGGACAATGAGGTCAGTAACTGTAGTGACAGCTTATACTCAGGAATTTTCACATCATTTTATTGAATAAGTACATCTTTCTGTCTGGCACTATGTATCTGCCCTTTTGTTTAATTCTTACAATGTATTTTTTTCCCATTTTACAGATACGAAACATGAGACTGATAGTGACTTATGTAAGATGTTATTTCTAGTAAATAACACAGCTGGGGCTTGAAACCATATCTATCTAACTAAAAACTCAATTTACTTTCCACCCTGCACTGTTTTCACAGGCTTTTGCTTTGAAGCTCTTTCACTTAGGTTTCTATTTTGCCATGTTTTCTAAAAATGTGATATTACTGTTCATATATTGTAGGTAGTAAAGCAGATTTACTATCAGATTGCTTTGATTTGAACACTCAACCATTTAAGGGTTGTATTACCTTACTTTACTTTTCTGTATCTAGATTCTGATCTGAAAAATGGGGTTGTTCATTGTACCTATCATATAGTATCTTGTATAGGTAGTGATGTGAGATAATGCATTAAAAGAATATAATACACTACCTGGTCTCTATCATCAACATTATTAATATTGTACTCAGTACTAAATATAATTTTCTACTTGTGGAAAAATTATTTGAGCCACTAATTAATTATGGCTTCACATAAATGGGCCTGAAACTAGTGTGCATTTCATTCAAAGTTAGGCATTTTGGGGTATTTTTGCAGTAATAGCAGTAGATTCATTACATTCTTGGGGAAATTCTAATGCATGTATATTATAAACCAAAATCCCAATGAAAGATTATTTAAGATTGTAAGTTTTGTCATCTTCTACTTTGAAAGATATCCAAATTCAATGTTATCACAGGGCAAAACATGGCAAGGTCGTATTTTTTTGAATATATCTTATTGCAAGCATGGCTGTTATGTATAAACACTGATTTAAGTCCTATGTGAGATCAAAAGCATGAATAAAATTTAGTCTCATCATAAAGGAGAAACAGAAACAAGTAAAAAAAAATCTGGGTAGAAAATAAGTATGTAAGGTAGGTACAGAAAAACTGGAAATTTAGAGGAAGGAAAATTCTATTGAGAAAAACCAGGAAATGCCAACTAGTCAGCATATGAGTTGAGCATTGAAATGGATAAGATATAGAGATACAGAAAGGAGTGTATGCATGGGTATGTGGCCATGTGTGTTTTCCAGACAATCCCGTCTTAAGGGATCATACAATAAAGCCCAAGATATGGGGAAGTGATGGGCATGTACTTGGGAACTGAAAGTGTTTGTGAGACTTGCAAAGGTGTAGAAAAAATTAGGCTGGTAGAGAGAGTGACAGTTATACCCTAGAGGTCCTTGAAGCTAGGCCAATACATTAGAATTGTATTTTATTGTCAACAGGGAATCATAGAAGCATTTCTATCATGTAATGATCTGATCAAGGTTGTACTTGAGGAAGATTAGGCCAACATTTAGTAGATTATTAGGGAAGAATCTAGAGTTAGGGAAGTGAGCTAGGAAAGTTTTAAAAGGTTTCTCGTGTAAAATTATACTGCTGCCTTTATAGCGTTCATAGGACTGATGATATAAGATATTGATATAAAAGGGGCATGCACCGTGAAAGAGATCATATGCTTTGCTTCGAGAGCATTTTATATGGAAAGGGTGTGAATTAATGAAGAGGTAACAAAGAGTTAAACATCATCATGCCTGGTATTTGTCCTTTTTAAAATACAGGTTGCCCTATTTACTTGGGTTTTTAATATAGAAATTCTTACAAAGTTGGATATCAAATCAAAAGTCATTACCACCTGAAAATTATTTGCAAATAACCTGATCAGTTATGAAATTAGTGTCCACTGAGGCATTTCCCCCCAACAATTAACCCTAAAGTTTCAGTGTTTGTATAGTTCATTATCTTCCTAATTGTCAGATGTTATATTTGAAATAGGACTATCATTGATTTCATTTTGATTGAGACATAATATAGAAATTTAAAGTGGATGATAACAGATTATTCACACTAATCAATACTATAAATGGGTCAGGTTGTAGGAAACTGGAAAAGGTTTGAGGGAGATAATTGTGTATGGAGACTTAGTTCCTAGGAGTAACTAGTGAATTCATGGGGCCGGCCTGAGTGTTTATCTGGGAACGCGGATGGGGCAGAAAGGTGCCCACATCAACTTGACTTAAAAAGAGAGTGAGAACATGCTAAAGTTACTTTAAAGATTTCACTTCAGGAGTCCTGCTTAGTTTAACTTGACAACATGAAGCTGCGAAAACAAAGGTGAAACTGAAAGTTATACAAATGATGATAGTTTTCATGAAGTCAAAGTGATTTTGAGATCTGATTAAGAAATGAAGAGTTGGCAGGAAGTTAATGGTTAAAAAACAGTCAATAGGAATGGTGATACTCAAAAAGAATGAATTAGGGCTTGGACATCTCTCTCATGGTGTAATGGTAATTAGCGTACTTACTATACGTATGTGTCAAAAATCATGAAGCTGTCTGCCTGAAATTGTTATTGTATGTTAACTATATACCAATAAAAAAAGAATGAATGAATATCAAAGGGTAAATTAAAGTTCTTGGGAAAATGATGAAGTCTTTAAATATATTTTACCAAAATGACTCCTTTTCTTATACTGCTGAGAAAGTCAAGAAGGAAGTCAGTTAAGAAAGTGATTTCAGGTTATCATATAATTTGTTAGAAAATAAATTGTTAAGTGAGAAGTAAAGTAACTTTAAATTGACACCTGTATTTTATTTTAAATAAAACATGCTTATTTTCATAAATTTACTTAAATTGTTGAAGACAAAGTCCTAAGCAATTTTTTCATTATATATTCTGATTTTTTTGTCCCTGTTTTAAGTGAATTTATTTTATATATATATTTTTAAATTTAGCTTTAACAAATGAGAGTAACTTACATACATAATTCTAGAAGAAAAATAATATTAAACCCACTCATATGACTTCTATAATATTACCCTTCAAGTAGTTATATCAAAACTTTTGGTTAAATAAATATCCATGACTTATTTATGTTTTCATATGAATATTTTTCATGGTTAAATCATAAAATGCATCATCATTATATTTCCTTTCTCATAAATTTTTTTTAAAGCTAACTGATTTAAAATTTTTTTAATTGTTTTTTTAAATGTATTTATTGCTAAATTACTCAAAAGTTTACAACAGAACTGTTAAACCCTTATTAATATGGTTAAACACATTGCTGTTTCTATCAGTATTTTTTTAATTGGGTAACTGCTTCACAGAACCTTCCATCTTTTGCTCTAATCTGAACTCCTTGCCTTTACACTTGCTTCAAATCTATCATTCTGGGTTTTCACCTAATCACTATAATGACGAAACTCAGCCTCTAGGATGTATTGGATCCCGTTTTCTGTATTCTATCCTATGCTTTCTTCTTTCTAAGCTTACTTCTTATTTTGTGGAGTATATTCTTCAATAGTTTCCTGCAAAGGGTAAATGGTAAATTATTTTAATTAAAAAAATTAAGACTTTATATAGCTGAATATGCCTTTAGCTTATTTGCAAAGCTGATTGATAATTTGTCTTAGTATCAGAAATTTTGGCTTAGAAATTATTTCCCCCAAAACATTAAGGGCATTTCTTACTTTCTTCTCATTTCTAATGTGTCTTGCAACATCGATTCATCGTCTAATTTTCATTACTGTTGATGTGTTGTTTTTTTTCTGGAAAATTTTTATGATCTTATCCTTAGTACTCTGAAATATAATTGAAATTTTTTTTATGTGGGTCTTTTTCATTAATCTGTTGCCCTGGGACACTGATTTCCTTTTCATCTGGAAATTTACATCCTTCAGTATGGACTTAAAGTACTTTTTCTCTGATAATTTCCTCCTTTCCATGTTTCTATACTCTCTGTTTCTCTTCTGTTTATGAGTCAGGTGGTGACTATGTAAATTTATCTTCAGGTTTTCTTAATTTTTGAAAAACCTTTCCTGCTCTCTCCCTTGTGAATGCCTACTAAAAGTTTATTTGTATAATATTTTAAATCTCAAGGGCTCTTTCTTGGTCTCTTTATGTTTCTTTTTATAGAATATTGTTCTTATTTCATGGATTAATTTTCCTTAATTCTCTATGAATATTAATGACATTTTAGAAGTTTTTGTTTGTACTGTCTGTGTCCTTTGAATTCCAGTTTTTCTGTTGGTAAGTATGATCTTTATCTTTCAAGTTAGAAAATTTTCAGCTGTTTTGGTGATCTTTACTATTGTGACTTTCTTGACTTCATATGTTACAGTACGACTCTGAAAGACATTCTGTGCATGGACATGGTGCAGAACTTTTGATTCTGGCCCTCAGTATTGAGTGATTAGATTGGAACCAGAGGTTTTGTAAGACTCTTCCCCAATAAAATGATCTTTCAATGTTATTACATGCTTTTTTTTTTCCATAACCTTCAATACTGTGGGAAGTGGGAAGTGGCAAACTTTGTTGTCAGGGATGTGAGTGCCCTGGACCATGGTGAGGGAAGAGGTAAGCTTGGGGCTCTGCTCTTTCAGCTATAGGGGTTCCTTAATCCCTTGGCTTTCAAAAGAGTATCTCATCCCTATCCGTATCTCATCCCTATCCTTTGCTATCCCTAGCATCTCTAAGTCCTCAGCTCTCTGATTTAGTCTCTCCAAAGTGTGTGCTCCAGCCTTCCTTAACAAAAAAAAAATCCAACTTTCAAAAATAACTAGTGTCTCCAAATTCTGAGCCTCTCTCAGTGCATGAATCTGTTCACTTCTTCTAGATACCCTTGCTCAGATTTAGCTTTTCCACTGGCTAAATGAACCATCTGCTTTCCATCTGCTAAAGTTTGTTAACATCTTTAATCTTCTGTCACTTCCCCCAGTGTTTTCTTAGCCTTATGGGTTCATATTATTTTATTCCTTTATTGTCATGGACAGGAAACAACTTGTGCAGGAAGTCTGGTGGATTTTCCTTAAGTGGTATTTTTTATTTGCCATTATTAACATACAATTACATGAGCAACACTATGGTTACTAGACTCACCCTATAATCAAGTCCCCACCACATACCACATTGCAGTCACTATCCATCAGCATAGTAGGATGTTATAGAATCACTACTTGTCTTCTCTGTGTTATAGTGCCTACCCGTATACCCCAACATCACCCCCACTCCCCCTACATTATGTGTGCTAATTGTAATAGCCCCTTTTCCCCCTTATCCCTCCCTTCCCACCCATCTTCCCCAGTCCCTTTCCCTTTGGTAACTGTTAGTCCATTCTTGGGTTCTGTGAGTCTGCTGCTGTTTTGTTCCTTCAGTTTTTTTTTTTTTGCTCTTATACTCCACATATAAGTGAAATAATTTGATACTTGTCTTTTTCGGCTTGGCTTATTTCACTGAGCATAATACCCTCTAGCTCCATCCATGTTGTTGCAAATGGTAGGATTTGTTTTCTTCTTATGGCTGAATAATATTCCATTGTGTATATATACCACATCATCTTTATCCATTCATCTACTGATGGACACTTAGGTTGCTTCCATTTCTTGGCTATTGTAAATAGTGCTGCAATAAACATAGGAGTGCATATGTCTTTTTCAAACTGGGCTGCTGCATTCTTAGGGTAAATTCCTAGGAGTGGGATTCCTGGGTCAAATGGTATTTCTATTTTGAGTTTTTTGAGGAACCTCCATACTGCTTTCCACAATGGTTGAACTAATTTACATTCCCACCAGCAGTGTAGGAGGATTCCCCTTTCTCCACATCCTCACCAACATTTGTTGTTGTTTGTCTTTTGGGTGGCGGCCATCCTAACTGGTGTGAGGTGATATCTCATTGTGGTTTTAATTTGCATTTCTCTGATGACTAGTGATGTGGAGCATCTTTTCATGTGCCTGTTGTACATTGGAATTTCTTCTTTAGAGAAGTGTCTGTTCAGCTCCTCTGCCCGTTTTTTAATTGGCTTATTTGCTTTTTGTTTGTTGAGGTGCATGAGCTCTTTATATCATTTTGATGTCAACCCCTTATTGGATATGTCATTTATGAATGTACTCTCCCATACTGTAGGATGTATTTTTGTTCTACTGATGGTATCCCTTGCTGTACGGAAGTTTTTTAGTTTGATATAGTCCCATTCGTTCATTTTTGCTTTTGTTTCCCTTGTCTGGAGAGATATGTTCATGAAGAAGTTGCTCATGTTTATATCCAAGAGATTTTTGCCTATATTTTTTTCTAAGAGTTCTATGTTTTCATGACTTACATTCAGGTCTTTGATCCATTTTGAGTTTACTTTGGTGTATGGGGTTATACAGTAATCCAGTTTCATTTTCTTACATGTAGTTGTCCAGTTTTGCCAACACCAGCAGTTGAAGAGGCTGTCATTTCCCCACTGTATATACAGGGCTCCTTTATTGTATATTAATTGACCTTATATGCTTGGGTTTATATCTGGGCTCTCTATTCTGTTCTACTGGTTGATGGGTCTGTTCTTGTGCCAGTACCAAATTGTCTTGATTACTGTGGCTTTGTAGTAGAGCTTGAAGTCAGGGAGCTAATTCCCCCTGCTTTCTTCCTTCTCAGGATTGCTTTGGCTATTCTCTTCTGTGGTTCCATATGAATTTTAGAACTATTTGCTCCAGTTCATTGAAGAATGCTGTTGGTGTTTTGATAGGGATTGCACTGAATCTGTAGATTGCTTTAGGCAGGATGGCCATTTTGACAATATTCATTCTTCCTAGCCAAGAGCATGGGATGAATTTCCATTTATTAGTGTCCACTTTAATTTCTCTTAAGAGTGTCTTGTAGTTTTCAGGGTATAGGTCTTTTACTTCCTTGGTTAGGTTAATTCCTAGGTATTTCATTCGTTAGGATGCCATTGTGAATGGAATTGTTTTCCTGATTTCTCTTTCTGCTCGTTCATCATTAGTATATAGGAATGCAACAGATTTCTGTGTATTAATTTTGTATCTGCAACTTTTCTGAATTCAGATATTAGATCTAATAGTTTTGGAGTGGATTTGTTAGGGTTTTTGTGTACAATATCATGTCATCTGCAAACAGGGACAGTTTGAGTTCTTCCTTGCCAATCTGGATGCCTTTTATTTCTTTGTGTTGTCTGATTGCCGTGGCTAGGACCTACAGTACTATGTTGAATAAAAGTGGGAGAGTGCGCATCCTTGTCTTGTTCCTGATCGTAAAGGAAAGGCTTTCATCTTCTCACTGTTAAGTATAATGTTGGCTGTGGGTTTGTTATATATGGCCTTTATTATGTTGAGGTACTTGCCCTCTATACCCATTTTGTTGATAATTTTTATCATGAATGAATGTTGAATTTTGTCAAATGCTTTTTCAGCATCTATGGAGATGATCATGTGGTTTTTGTCCTTTTTGTTGATGTAATGGATGATGTTGATGGATTTTCGAATGTTGTTCCATCCTTGCATCCCTGGGTGAATCCCACTTGATCATGATGGATGATCTTTTGGATGTATTTTTGAAATCGGTTTGTTAATATTTTGTTGAGTATTTTTGCATCTATGTTCATCAGGGATATTGGTCTGTAATTTTCTTTATTTGTGGTGTCTTTGCTTGGTTTTGGTATTAGAGTGATGTTGGCCTCGTAGAATGAGTTTGGGTGTATTCCCTCCTCTTCTACTTTTTGGAAAACTTTAATCAGAATGGGTATTAGGTCTACACTAAATGTTTGATAAAATTCATCAGTGAAACCATCTGGTTCAGGGGTTTTGTTGTTAGGTAGTTTTTAAATTACCAATTCATTTTCTTTGCTGGTAATTGGTCTATTGAGATTTTCTGTTTCTTCCTGGGTCAGCCTTGGAAGGTTGTATTTTTCTAGAAAGTTGTCCATTTTTTCTAGGTTATCCAGTTTGTTACCATATAATTTTTAATAGTGTTCTCACATAATTCTTTGTATTTCTGTGGTGTCTGTAGTGATTTTTCCTTTCTCATTTCTGGTTCTGTTTATGTGTGTGGACTCTATTTTTTTCTTGATAAGTCTGGCTAGGGGTTTATCTATTTTGTTTATTTTCTCAAAGAACCAGTTTCTGCTTTCATTGTTTCTATTGTTTTATTCTTCTCAATTTTATTTATTTCTGCTTTAATCTTTATTATGTCCCTCCTTCTACTGACTTTGGGCCTCATTTGTTCTTCCTTTTGTAGTTTCATTAATTGTGAGTTTAGACTGTTCATTTGGGATTTTTCTTCTTTCCTGAGGTAAGCCTGTACTGCAATATATTTCCCTCTTAGCATGGCCTTCGCTGCATCCCACAGGTTTTGTGGTGTTGAATTATTGTTGTCATTTGTCTCCATATATTGCTTTATCTCTGTTTTTATTTGGTCATTGAACCATTGATTATTTAGGAGCATGTTATTAAGCCTCCATGTGTCTGTGGGCTTTTTTGTTTTCTATGTGTAATTTATTTCTAGTTTCATACCTTTGTGATCTGAGAAGCTGGTTGGTACAATTTCAGTCTTTTTGAATTTACTGAGGTTCTTTTTATGGCCTAATATCTTACCCTCGATCTTTGCCATTTTAATTATTATTATATGTCTTGATGTTGTCTTCCTTGGGTCCCTTGTGTTAGGACATCTGTGCACCTCCATGGCTTTAGAGACTATCTCTTTCCCCATATTGAGGAGGTTTTCAGCAATTACCTCCTGAATGACACTTTCTATCCCTTTTTCTTTCTCTTCTTCTTCTGGTACCCCTATTCTTGAAAGTGCTCCATGTGCACTTGAGAAGAATGTGTTTCCTGTTGCTTTTGGATGGAGTGTTTTGTAGATATCCATTAGGTCCATCTGTTCTAATATGTTGTTGAGTCACTCTGTCTCTTTACTTATTTTCTGTCTGGTTGATCTGTCCTTTGGAGTGAGTGGTGTGTTGAAGTCTCCTAAAATCAATGCATTGCATGCTATTACCCCCTTTAATTCTGTTGGTATTTGTTTCACATATGTAGGTGATCCTGTGTTGGGTTCATAAATATTTATAATAGTTATTTCCCCTTGTTGGACTGACCCTTTTATCATTATGTAATGTCCTTCTTTGTCCCTCATGACTTTCTTTGTTTTGAAGTCTATTTTGTCTGAGACAAGTAATGCAGCTCCTGCTTTTTTCTCACTAATAGTTGCATGAAATATCTTTTTCCATCCCTTTACTTTCAGTCTGTGTATGTCTTTGGGTTTGAAGTGAGTCTCTTGTAGGCAGTATATAGATGGGTCCTGTTTTTTATCCATTCAGTAACTCTATGTCTTTTTATTGGTGCATTCAGACCATTTACATTTAGGGTGATTATTGATAGGTATGTACTTATTGCCATTGAAGGCTTTAGGTTCGTGGTTACCAAAGTTTCAAGGGCAACTCCCTTACTATGTAACAGTCTAATTTAACTCACTTCGTGTACTATTACAAACACAACCTAGAGGTTCTTTTTTTTTTCTCCTTTTTCTTCCTCCTCCATTCTTTGTATGTTATGAATCATATTCTGTACTCTTTGTCTTCCCTTGGGTGACATCTATTTAGCCTTAGGAATACTCCCATGTATAGGAGTCCCACCAAAATGCACTGTAGAGGTGGTTTGTGGGAGGTAAATTCTCTCAGCTTTTGCTTATCTGAAAATTATTTAATACCTCCTTCAAATTTAAATGATAACCTTGATGGGTAGAGTATTCTTGGCTCAAGGCCCATCTGCTTCATTCATTAAATACATCATGCCACTCCCTTCTGGCCTGTAAGGTTTTTGTTGAGAAGTCTGATGATAGCCTGATGGGTTTTCCTTTGTATGTGATCTTTTTTCTCTCTCCAGCTGCTTTTAAAAGTCTGTCTTTATCCTTGATCTTTGCCATTTTAATTGTTATTATATGTCTTGATGTTGTCTTCCTTGGGTCCCTTGTGTTAGGAGATCTGTGCACCTCCATGGCTTGAGAGACTATCTCTTTCCTCATATTGGGGAAGTTTTCAGCAATTACCTCCTGAATGACACTTTCTATCCCCTTTTCTCTCTCTTCTTCTTCTGGTACCCCTATAATGTGAATATTCTTCCATTTGGATTGGTCACACAGTTCTCTCAATATTCTTTCATTCTTAGAAATCCTTTTTTCTTTCTGTGCCTCAGCTTCTTTGTATTCCTCTTCTCTATTTTCTATTCCATTTACCATCTCTTCTACTACATATAATCTGCTTTTAAATCCCTCCATTGTATGTTTCATTTCAGATATGGAATTTCTTTGATTGAATCTCCAACTTAAATTCATTCCTGAGTTCTTGAATATTTTTCTGTACCTCCATAAGCATGTTTATAATTTTTGTTTTGAACTCTGTTTCTGGAAGATTGATGAGTTCGGTTTCATTTGGCCTTCTTTCTGGGGTTTATGAGATTTTGGTCTAAACCATGTTCTTTTGTTGTTTCATATTTCTATGTAGTGCCCACTAATCCGTAGAAGCTCCATTCTGTGGAGCTGGTCAGCCCCTAGAGTGAGGTTGTGGGTCCTAGGGGAGTGGAACTGGTTCCCTGTTTCCTGAGGTCTGCTCTGCTCGTGATGTCTGTTTGCCGTCTGGTTCAACCTTCTTTCTTTTTGCTGTTTTAAGGTTAATTGTATTAATTAACTATATATTTGTACTGTTTATGGGTTTGGGAGGAGCTCTCTGTCTCACCTCTCATGCTGCCATTTTGAATTCCTCCTTAACTGGTATTTTTCTGGGTGGGAATCTTCATGATTTCCCCAAGCAATAACTACAATAAAGGAAGCTAACATTTATTGAGTGTCTACTCTGTTCCTTGCACTGTAGTAGGCATTACATAAATTACTTCTTTTAATTTTATATTATCTTATAGCATAGTACTATTGTTATCAAATATTTGTAGTGAGGAAACTCCAGTTTACAGTATTTAAATGATTGCTTAATGCAAGTAAGTAACAAATAGTAACTCTGAGATTTGTCCCAGAGCCATTGGATTCTGTAGACTTTTCTCTTAGCTATCACTCAACTGTGTATAATTATTTCCATTAGTCAAGGCTTGACAAAGTCTATATAGACCATCCTAGGAACAGTGATCAGGTGTTGTCAAAAAATGATATTACTGGGCTTTGGTTTTTAATCGCAACATTTTTTCCTATAAGCTAGAGAAAACTAAGTAACACTATCAGTATTTTTAACATACTTATTAATGTTTATTTTATGTAACATAAAATATTTTATATTATATAAAATTCAACCATTTCAAGAATATAATGAATTTTAGTAGCTTTACCAAGTAAAATAACCGTCACCACAAATCTGTTTTAGAGTATCTTTATTTTGTCAGTAAGTTCCTTTATTCTCATTTACAGTGAATCCCTATTTCCAGCCCAGCCACTAATTAGTTTGTGTCTCTATAAATTTTTCATTTCTGAACATTTCATGTCAACAGAACCATGTGCTATGTCGTCCTGGTGTCTGACTTCTTTCACTTAGCATAATGCTTTTAAGGTCGACCTATGATATAGCATATGTCAGTAGTTCATTTCTTTTTATCACTGACTAGCACTCAATTGTATGGATATATGACAATTAGTCTATTTATTCACAGAATGATGAACTTTTAATTTGTTTTCAGCTCAGGACTATTAATAATGCTGCTACAAATATTATTATGTAATTTTTTTTGGTGGGTCATACTGTAGTTTGATATTTAACTTTTTAAGAAACTCCTAAATATTTTCCAAAGTGGCTTTGCTGTTTAATACTGTCAATATTTTTAATACCTTGAAACCTTAACATTTTCTCCTTCCTCCCTTTATGTCTCCTGGGTGAGGCCTCAAGTGACCCCCAAAAGAGAGCCTTTCTTTAATGAGTGGCTCAAGCAACCTAAGTGTCCATGAGTAGATGAATAGATAAAGAAGATGTGGTACATATACACAATGGAATATTATTCAGCCATAAGAAGAAAACAAATCCTACCATTTGCAACAACATGGATGGAGCTAGAGGGTATTATGCTCAGTGAAATAATCCAGGCAGAGAAAGACAAGTATCAAATGATTTCACTCATCTGTGGAGTATATGAACAAAGAAAAACTGAAGGAACAAAACAGCAGCAGACTCACAGAACCCAAGAATGGACTAACAGTTACCAAAGGGAAAGGGACTGGAGAGGATGCATGGGAAGGGAGGGACAAGGGGGAAAAAGGGGCGTGATGATTAGCACACATAATGTGGGGGTGGGCACGGGGAAGACAGTAGAACACAGAGAAGACAGGTAGTGATTCTATAGCATCTTACTACGCTGATGGACTGTGACTGTAATGGAGTATGTGATGGGGACTTGATAATGGGAGGAATCTAGTAGCCGCAATGTTGCTCATGTAATTGTATATTAATGATACCAAAATAACAAAAAATAAAAAAATAAAGAGTGGCTCACAGAGTCTCTTCAGGCTTCCTCTCTCCACTTCCAAATTTGCTTACATTTTTCGTGAAGTTTCTTGCAGACCTTCTTACCTTTTAACTTTAAATAAACTATTTTAAATTGAAAAAAATGTGTATATATATATATATTCACATAAGTCCTAAGTGACCAGTTTTATAATATTTTATAAATTTGACAAATACCCGTGTAAGTATAGCACACTTCATGATAAGACCAACACATAGGAAACTTTCTTATTATCCCACCTGGTCCCCAAGGTTAGTTTTAAAAATAGATCTTTATTTAAAATGAGTTGTTTTTATTCTGTTTAACAGCTGAATGAGATGTAATTTACATACTATACACTTATAAAATTAAAATTCATTGGTTTTTATTACTTAGTTGTGCAACCATGAGCACTAATGTTAGAACATTTTTATTCCCCCAATCCACCTCATATCCATTAGCAGTCACCCCCCAGTGCCCTCCCCACCTCAGCCCCTGGCAACCACTAATCTATTTCTGTGTCTATGAACAAAACTATTCTAGACATTTCATGTTAATGGAATTATATGTTATGTGTATTTTGTAATTGGCTTCTTTAACATTGCAAGTATTTGTACAGTTCACCATATTGTGGTATGTATCAATACTTTTTTATTGCTGTATAAGTTTCCCTTATATAGATACAAAACATTAGATTATCCATTTATCAATTGGTGGATATTTAGTTAGTTGCCCCTTTTTGGCTGTTATGACTATAACTTCTAGGAACACTTGAGTACATTTGTGTGTGTGTGTGTATGTGTATGTGTGTGGGGGCACATGTTTTCAATTCTCTTGGGCATGTAGCAAAAAGTGTAATTGTTGAGTCCTATAGGAACTCAATGTTTAGTATTTCAAGAAACTACCAGTGTTTTCTAAAGTTACTGCACTATTTTATAATCACACCAACAATGTATGAGGGTTCCAATTTCTCCTCTTCCTCTCCAATTACATTGCCTTTTTTTTTCACCATTTGAATGGGTCTGAAGTGGTATTTCATTGTGGTTTTGCTTTATGTTGCCCTATTTACTAATGCTGTTAAACATCTTTTCTTTTTTCCTTTTATTAAAATATTCATATACAATCTTATGAATGTTTTACATGAACAACATTGTGGTTTCAACATTCACCCATATATTCAAGTCCCATTGCAGTCACTATCAGCATAGTAAAATGCTATAGAATCACTACTTGTCTTCTCCGTGCTGTACTGCCTCTCTGCAACCTACCTATACTGTGATTGTTAAGCATCTTTTCATGTGCTGATTCACCATTTGTTTATTTTAATTGGATTAACATCTTTTGAAATATTTTCTGTTTTAACTGGATTATCTTTTTATTGATGAGTTGAAAGATGTACTTATATATTCTTGATACAAGTCCCTTATCAGATATATGATTTGCAGATGTTCTCTCCCAATCTCTGGGTTGTTTTTTACTTTTCTGATGATATTCTCTGAAGCACAAGATTTTTAATTTTATCAAGTCCAATTCATCTAATATTCTAAGTGTGCGTGCATGATGTGTGTGTGTATGCATGTGTTTGGTGCCCTATCTAAGAAATCATAGCCTAACCCAAAGTCACAAAGATTTATTCCTCTGCTTCCCCCCAGGAATTTAATAATTTTTGCTTTTATATATAAGCCTGTGATCCCCCTGGAGCTAATCTTTGTGTATGCTGAGAAATAGGAATCCAAATTCATTTTTTCATGTAGATCTCCATTTGTCCCAGCACTGTTTATTGAAACTATTCTTTCCTCCATTTAATTGTCTTGGCACCACTGTTGAAAATCAGTTGACCATATATATAAGAGTTTATTTTATTTCTTGGCCCTCAGTTGTATTCCATTGATCTGTATGTCTATCCTTAAGCCAGTACTGTAGAGTCTTGAATACCGTCATAGTGTAGTAAGTTTTGGAATCAGAAAGCTTGCTTCCTCAAATTTTATTCTTCTTTTTCAAGATTATTTTGGTTATTCTGTGTTCCTTGCATTTCCACATGAATTTTAGGATAAGCTTGTCAGTTGTGCAAAAATGGCATCTGGAATTTTGATAGGAATTGCTTTGAATCTGTAGATCAATTTAGGATGTGTCACCATCTCAACAATTATAGTCTTCCAATCCATTAACAGATGATGTCTTTTCATGTACTTATGTTCCTTTAATTTCTTTCAACAGTATTTTCAAATTTTCAATAAAAAGCATACTACTTTTATTAAGTTTACCCTTATGTATTGATTCTCTCATGCCTTTGTAAGTGGCTATTAATTATCCTCTTAATTTCATTTTCAGATTGTTCATTGTAGTATATAGAAATATAACTAGTTTTTGTGTATTGATTTTGTATCCTGCAACTTTGTTGAACTCATTTATTACTTCTAGTGGTATTTTGTGTGTGTGTGTGAATTCCTTAGGATTTTCTAGAAACAAGGTTTTGTCTTTCAAGAACAGAAATAGTTTTAGTTCTTTCCTTCCAAATGAGTATGTTTATGTTTTTCTTAATTTGTCTAATTATCCTAGAGCCTCCAAGTACAGTATTAAATAGTAGTGGTGACAAAGGACATCTTTGCCTTCTTCCTGGTACTGGGGGAAAGTATTCAATCTTCCATTATTATTATGTAAGCTGTGGGTTTTCCATAGGTACTCATTAGGTTGAAGACATTCCCTTGTACTTCTCCTTTGTTGAATTTTTTTTATTATTACAGTTCAAATACCTTTCCTGCCTCCATTTATGTGATCCTGTGATTGTGCCTTTATCCAACTAATAAGGTGTATTATAGCAATATAGCAATTGATATTGGATGTTAAATGAACCTTGTATACTTAGCTAAATCCCACTTAGTCATGGTTTATGATCCTTTGTGTCTGTTTATGCTGGATTCCATGTGCTAGTATTTTGTTGAGGATTTTTACCTATGTATTCATAATAGATATTGATCTGTAGTTATTCTTTTCTTGTGATGCCTTTTTCTGGTTTGGTATCAGGGAAATACTAGTTTCAGTGTTCCAACCTCTTTTGTTTTTTGGAAGATTCTGTGAAGGAGTGGTATTAATTGTTCTTAAAATATTTGTTCGACTTTATTAGTGAAGCCATCTGGGTCTAGACTTTTCATTGGGGTAAGTAGTTTGGTTTGTTTGTTTTAATTAGCAACTCTGTCTTTTTTTTTTGTAAGTCTGGACATATTTTCTATTTCTTCCCCAGTTACTTTGTTTCTTCCTAGGAATTTGTCTATTTCATCTAGATAATCTAATTTTGGTCTGAAGTTATTAATGGTATTCTCTTATAACCATTTTTATTTAGGTAAAGAAGAACTGATGTCTCCTGTTTTATTCCTGATTTTAATAATTTAGGTCTTGTATTTTTTTTCTTGGCCAGTCTTACCAAAGGTCTGTCAATTTTGTTGATTTTTTTCAAAGTACCAACCTTGGTTTTATTGTTTTTTCAGTTAGTTTGCTATTCTCTATTTCATTTTTTTCTCAAATCCTCATTCTTTTATGCTTGCTTTGAGTTTACTTTGATCTTTTCCTGGTTTTGTAAGGTGGAAGTGTACGTTATTGATTTGAGATCTTTCTTCTTTTTTAGTATAGGTGTTTACAGAAATTTACCTCTGAGCATTACTTTTGCTGCATCTTTTAAGTTTATTTACATTGTATTTTTATTTCTATTCTTTTCAGATTAGTATCTAGTTTCTCATGGTATTTCTAAGGAAGAATAACCATTTAAAATGGTTATTAGTGTGTTGTTTAAATTCCACAAATTTGAGAATTTCCCAAACGTCATTCTGTTAATAATTTCTTATTCCATTTTGGTTAGAGAACATTGTACAATTTCATTAATTTGTAGTTTATTGAGGCTTGTTTTCTTTCTGGCTTTTTTCACTCAGTGTTGTCATTGAATATGGTGTGCACATATTCAAGTTTAGCAGACACTACCAACTGCTTTTTTTCATAGAAGTTTTGCCAATCTGTTTTCCCATAAACAGCATATGAGAATTTTATTTGCTCCACATCCTCATCAGCATTGTCTCTCACTATTTTTAATTTTAGGTATTTTGGTGGCTATATAGGGAAATCTCAATGTAACTTCAATTTGCATTTCTCTTGTGGCTAATGAGGTTGAGCACTTTCCCAGATGTTTATTAGACATTAGGACATCCTCTTTTTTTAAGTGTCTATTCAAGAGCTTTTTGGTAGTATTTTTTATTGTGTTGTCTATATTTTTAAGAGTGTATGTTTATTCTGTGTATGCATATTTTGTCATGTGTGTGTATGTATTGCAAATATCTTCTATATTAATAATTTCTCATTTTTAATTTGCTGTTTTTATCTTGAGCAGGTGAATATTTTTAACAAATTACTTTTCTGCATCTATTGAGATGATTATATGGGTTTTCTTATTTATGTCGTAGCTCATATTTTTATTTTCTAGTATTAAAAACAACCTTGCATTCTTGAAATAAAGTTAATTTGATCCAGATGTATAACACTTTTTACATTTTATTAGTTTTGATTTTCTATTATTTTGTTTAGTAGTTTGGGATCATTTTTACAAAATAAATTGTCCTGTAATTTTCTTGCTTTGTAATATTTTTTTCCATGTTTGGCTTCAGAGTCATACTATTTTCATAAAATGACTCAGCGAGTATTTCTTATTTTTCTGTTCTTTGGGAGAGTTTGTTTAAAATTGACATGTTTCTTTTTACATATTTGAAAAATTTACCAGTGAAGCAATCTAAGCTTATGTTTCTCTTTATGGGTTGGTTTTTCTTTCTGAATTCAGTTTATTAATAGGTATAATATTTTTCAGATTATTTATTTTTCAGTCAGTTTTGATAAGTTTTATTTTCAAATTTTTTGGCATATCAATAGTCATAATACTCTACCATTATCATTTTAATGTTTCTAAATTTGTGATGATGTTCTTTTTTCAGTTTTGATGTTGGTTGTTTGTGACTTTTCTTTTTCTATTGATTGATATTTCTGGTTTTCTTGACCTTGCCAAATAACGAAACTTTGGCTTTTAAAATTTTTCTTTTATGTTACTGTATCTCCTTTATTAACTTCTGAGCTTATTTTCGTTATTTCCTTTCCTGCACATTCTGTGGGTTTAATTTGTTCCTCTTTTTCTAACTTACTGAAATTGATGTCAATATTTTTTTATCCTTTGTTGCTGACATATGCATTTAAGGTTACAAAGTTCCCTCTAAATTGATTACAGTTTCATACCAAAAGTTTGATATGCAATATTTTTAATTCAGTTCAAAATATTTTATGATTTTTTATAATTTCCACTGTGATTTCTTGTTAGGTTCATGTGTTATTTGGAAGTTGCTTCCAAATATTATTATGTTGCTTCCTAAACATTGGCTGATTCCTAAACATTTGCTGATTCTTTTAACTAGGTATTTAAAAATTGACTTCTAAATTATCATTATGTTTTAAGGAAGTATGTATGTGTGTATGATTTAATTACATTGATATTTACTGAGACTAGTTTTATGGCTCAACAAATTTTTGTGTATCTTCCATGTGCATTTGAAAAGAAAGTACATTCTTAGTTATTAGAAACACAGATATATAAATTTAAATAAGGTCATGTTTGTCATTCGTTTTATCCAGATCTTATATATTTCTACTTATTCTATATCTTTTTGTTTTAATAGTTACAAATATTGAAGTTTTAAAATTTTCACCTGGTATTTGTGGATTGTTCTGCTTTTCCTCCTTCTCTGTCAGTTGTTTCTTTATATATTTTGAGGTTATTCATTAGCTGTAAAAATTTTAAGACTGATATATTCCTGTTGGGTTGATCCTTTATTATTATTTTAAAACCCCCCTCCTCATCTCTTATTATACTTATTGATTGAGAGAAATTGAAAGGATATTTGCAATCCATATGTCTGATAAACATATCAGAATATATATTCAGCAGACACAAAGAACTTCAAAACCCCAAAATATACAAACCAATTGAAAAGGATAAGAAATTTGAATATACATTCCCTTATTTAATTTTTGTGGTAAAATAGGTATAACATAAAATTTACCACTTTAATTCTTTTTGAGTGTACAACTTAGTAGCACTAAACACTTTCACATTCTTGTGCAGCCATCACCACTATTCATCTGGAGAACTTTTCCATCAACTCAAACTGAAACTCTGTACCCATTAAACCAATACCCCTTTTATTTTTAAAGGATGCCATGATAAGCTTTACTTTTGCAATTTAAATCTAGGACTCAATAGGCTGTGGCTATAGACTTTTTTTTTTGTCAAACTTGATGTATGATTTGATTTCCAGATCATCACAATCGACTGAAATAGTTTTCATCACACTTTCTAGATACGTACAACAAGGGATAAACTATCTTGTTTTATCATTTTATAAAGAATCATAAATTAAAATATAAAATAACTAATAACCAATACAATTCACATCAAACCATTAACTTAAACATATTTTAATTGAAATAATTATTTGTAAATTTAATATGATACTGGCTACTATGACACAAGTTACTTTGAGGATGATAATCTCAGATTACCAAAATATGGCATAAAGGCTTCTCAATTTTAACTACAGGGAATGTGGTGCCCCTCACTTGGCTTTGCTTAGAGCAGTACTTCTCAAGTTTTGCAGTTTACCAAACTAAATAGGAGAGCTTTCAAAATGCCTAGTGACTAGCCTTTACCCACAAAGGTTCTGTGTAATTGCTCTAGGATTTGGTCTGTGTATTTCAAAGTTCTAAATCCCTACAGGTGTACCTAATGTCAGTCAAGGTGTCTAGTCAAGCTTAGGGACCATGGGCTTATATGCCTACATTATTTATGTGTCAACTTTATTGCTATCTCATTAGATTTTAATTAAACTCAAATTACTTGGAGCTAACAGTAAACTAGATACAATGCAGAACTGAACACTTCATGGCAGTACTGGTCATACAAATAATCCAAAATGTGCTTATATTAATTATTCTGAAATTTTTCATGAAAAGAAAAACACAAGACAAAAATTTTTAAGAGAAATGACCTATCACCCAAGAATATGTCTGAAGACAAATACAAGTCTACAAATCCTCATTTGAATCGTGTCCCATAATTACTTAACCTTAGGTAAGAATGAAAAGCTACCTCTTGATTCTTAACCAGGGGTTACATGCATTAAAATCATCTGGTAAATTTTGCTTTTGTTTTATTACTTTTTTTACTGAGGTATAAATGACATTTTTTTTAACCCATCCCATATTCCACCTGAGAAGAACTTAATCCCTGGAAATAAGAGTAAAACATAATACCTTTACAAGCCTTCTTATGTGATTCTTTTGCGCAGTGGTGCTGACTCATTGGTGCAGACTATTTGCAAAATGTATAAGCCAAGTAGGGGATGTTAAGAAAATTCTGAAAGCAGTTTTTTCCTTTATATGATTTTTAAATAACTGACTTGTAAAACTTGCAAAGAAAAATCTAAAGTTTATAAGCATAAGAAAATATAAGTGCCCTTCCATTTATTTTATTATTCTCATTTATTTTAAAATAAATGAATCCAGAACTTGGTAGCTACATTTCACCTATCATGTACTATCTTCTTAAGTCATTAGAAACAATTAAGGGGCAAAGTTGACTCTAACTCTTTAAAAGACTTTTTTAGGAGACAGAAATGGCAAGATTGACAAGTTATAAAAGACAAGATTCTGTAAAGTTAAAATGTGATGCAATGAGGTGGAAAGAAAATAATACCGTGCATTGTAAGGTTTTGACTAAAGTTATCTGCAAATTATCTAGAAAGTTCAGAAAAAAGACTGGGATAATTTAGTGAGATTTTATTTAGTAGCTGTTTCTTGAAGTATTCATAGTAATACTTCACATATTCTATAGATATATGACTGGCAAAGATAATGTCAAAGTGACTATAAATATGTGATGAGTTCTGGTTTAATTTTTGAAAGCTTTCAGTAAAAGCACATTGAAAAATTCACCTATTATTTGAAGTCTAAGACAACTGACATTGTGTCTGAAACTTTTGTGCAGCAGCTTTTTTTTTTCACAAAACATTACAGATCTCCAACACTGAAGAGTCCTTTCATTTAATACCATGTATTTATCATATACTATGCATCAGGCCCTGTACTAGGAGGTGGGGAGTTACAAGGGTACATAGAATTTATTGACCTTTAAGGTATTTTTTTGAGGAATGGACAATCAGCTAGTAATTACAATTCAATGTGAATGCTTTAAATACTGTTATTACTACTCATAATAACAGCATCTAGCAGCAAAGCTCACTTGGTATATGCCAGACTCTATTCTAAGCATTTTGCTTGTGTTAACTCAGCTAATAATAGAACACAGGCAGCTACTCTAATGCAATGAGTGGGTATCTATCTAACCCCCGTAACACTGGAAGAGAAAGCTTCCTGGAGAAGGTGGTGATTGAGCTAAGTCTGAAAACATGAAGAAGACCTAATCAAGCAAAGAAACACTGGAGAGATAGTCCAAATAGAAGAACATTTGCAAATGTCTGGATACATAAGACAGACCAACTTGTTCATTGAACTGCAAATAATTTAGTATATTTAGAGTATTGGGTATGTGGAAGAGTGGTGGGAGGAAAGAATGGAAATATTAAAGAATCAGATCATGAAGAACATCTATAATTATAATGCTGATAATTTTAGAGTCTTCAGAAACTGAGAGAAGATACATAATAGTTTTAAATGGTATTAACATAGTCAGAATATAATACCTTAGAATGACAACTTTGGTGGTATTCCACTTAGTGTGGAGAATGGATTAGGAGGAAAAAAATTAAAATCAGAGAGTTAAAGACTATTGCAATAACCAAGTCAGGATCATAATCCTGGTCTTCAAACAGTGGGGAGGGGATGAAGATGGTTGATAAAGTTGATAGGCATAAATATGTAAAATAAGTGGGAAATGGCAATCAATTTTGTGATGAGGGAATACAATGGTTAATTTTTATGTGTCAGCTGGTCTAGGCTATGGTGCTCAGATATTTGGTCAGATTGTGCGGATGTTTCTGTGAAGGCATTTTTTAGATGAAATTAACATGTAAATCAATAGACTCAGTGAAGTAGATTTTCCTCCTTATTGTGGGTGACCCTCATTTAATTAGTTGAAGGTCTTAATAGAAAAAAAGACTGATCTCCCCAGAAGAACAGAAAATTCTGCCAGCAGACTGCCTTTGGACATGAATTTCAACTCTTCCCTGGGTCTCCAGCCCACCAGCCTACCCTGCAGACTTTGGACTTGCCAAAACTCCACAATCATGTGAGCCAATTCCTTATAACAAATCTCTCTCTGTATTACATATCTTATTGTTCCTGTTTCTCTGAATAATGTAGAGGGAAGGTAAGAAGGAAGAATATAAGATTATTCCTGCATTGGATGGTTTGTGGAGCCATTCAGACATTGGAAACACAGGAGATAACTTAGGAGGATATAAAGAACTATAAAGAATTTAGTTCAGATATTTTTAATATGAGATGTCTGGGAGGTGTATAAAAATGGAGAGGATCAGAAGATACTTTTATGAGGTTGAAAATGAAGCAAGAAATCTGGGCTAGATGTTTCACTCTGAGGTAGAAGGCTTCAGTAGTTGGAAAAACACATTCAGGAAAAACAGTAACATGGAGACAAAGCAAGAACAAAAGCCTGGGTATGAAGACAAGGAGACTGACAAGAAATCGTTTATGGTTGAAAATAATAAACGCTGGGACAGACTGAAATGATGGAAGTCAAGAGAAGAGAGAATTTTAACAAAGGATGAGTCAAATACTAATGAACCATATAATTTTGAAATTAGGAAGAAATTGGTGACCTTAGGAAGAATAATTTTCTAGAAACCTAAAATTATGAAAAGCCAAAACAGCATTTATTACCTATTTTTCAGAAAAACAAATCACATTTTCAGCTATCACACAACCATATTTGTAATGAAATCGAGGAGAGAAAATTTCATTTAGCATACACACACACACACACACACACACACACACACACACACACACATACACGCACATATCTATGTATGTATACTGAATTGATCTACAGAATAACTCTGAGGCTGAGAGAGTTCAGGAAACTTGTCAGCTTTTCCCTGGGCAGGCAGTAGATACAGAATTTTAACTTGGATGTCCAGTGCTCCATAAAGAAGTCACAATAATATACTGGCTTCCAGAGCTGTAAAAACAAGACAAGAATCCACATATAACAGCTGAAAAAGGGGAGACGAAGAGACAGAGGGCAACAGAAGGAAAAATCTTAGACAAAACATGTACTTGTTTGTAAGGAAAGAAAAAATGTGGAAGTTAGGATATTAGACTTGAGGAAAAAGTGATTTAGAGTTGACATTATCTGACAAATAGGACAGAAGGGTTATATAATGGTCAATATTAGAGAAAGTGTCTAAATATTTTTCAAAATTTTAACAGCATAGAAAACATACCAATCAGTTGTCCTTTTAAAATATTATATAACTCACTTATTTATTCGATTGAATGAATGCTGGTTTGCTTATTAATGTTCAGAACACAGAGTGATAAAAATAAGATCTTAAAAGTACACAAATTTTGATATAAAAGGACTATGAGAGACAAAACGATGCCTAAAAAACTGCTAATTTTACTTTCATAATAAAAAGATATTGTGTCATATTTATAATGGGAAAAAGTATATCTGCAATATTTGAAGTATCACTCCAGAGTTAGTACTTCATCTTACTGTTTATGTTGAATGCTATCTGATTTTGAAATGTCATCACATTTGGGTTTTTTTGAATAGCTGGAATAGTGAGAATTTCAGGGAAATATATCAACAAAAATTACCCCACCCTCCAATACACAGTTCTTGATCATCTCTTTTTCTTTATTTTCTTCTGTTCCTATAAGTGGAAATAGATTTGACTTTCAAGTAATTTTATCTTTGCTAACTGGTAAAATTTATTGTCTCAGTCAGATAAAACGATTGCTTAGGTAGTTTCCCTTGATGAATCTTCCTATCGTTAGTTCTAAGAATTACTTTGGAAAAGTATAGAATATGTTGATGAAAGTATTTTATTCACTTTTTCCTTAAGAAATGTTCAGAATGAATGAGGGATGGCTATTCAAATTGTTTTATCTGTATTTCGCACTCCCGTCTCTGTGTCAGAATTGTTTATATGTAGCAACATATTAATGCCTGTCCACCAACACCAGTCCTTTCTGTCAACATCATCACCGCTAGTGGTTGTGTACTTCATTATACAGAATAACATAAGCTCTCCAGTTTTAAAAGTGTTAGTCACCTATAGCTTAGGTATTAACCTACTTACATATAAATGTAATTGAATGAATGTCTAAACTCTCTTTGGCTACTCAGGTTATTTTTAATTATTTGTAATTTTTATTATTTTACTTTACTAAATAAGTGATATGTTGTAGCTATGTTTAAGCTTGCCTTCTATAAGTGATTTTTATTTTATATCTATTGCGGCATTCTCAGATCTTCTCTACTAATTGAATAGTTTGTTAAGTCAATCCAGAAAGGAGGGAGAAGAAACATGAATACGTGAAGTTTAAACCTTTAAAATGAATAATTTTGTTGTCTAGTTTTTGTCCTATAAAATTAAATATTTTAGCCAAAATCCAAAATATTTCTTCGTGCAAATCTGTTTCTTATCAAATTCTCATAAAGTCATTCCAGTAATTTAGTCCTTTCAAGGGAACAAGTTATTTCTTTTTTTGAAAGTCATTTAAATTGTCTGCCTGCATGTGTGTTTGTGATTTGAATGATAAGTTATATAGATTTTATAACCTTATATGGTTAAGAACATATTGGCAAATGTAGATCAACTTTCTTCAATATATACCTGTATTTAGCACAAATTGCCAAAATTTGACAATATTAAACTCTGATTACTTGTTTTTGTAATTTAATCTGCATGACTTTTACTCATGTACAAAAATTACAGTTTTCTAGGTGTGGGAATTGATCATTGATTGCAAACAAGATGGAAAATGAAAGTTATTTTATAAATGTGAAGTAATGTTTTTAAATAAGCACTTTTTTCTTTGAAATTGCTATAAAATGCAGATTAAGTAATTTATTACTTTTTATTGATAACAGTCAACTTCTTCAATAGACATGTCAGAAAATTGTCCTTCTTGGAGGAAACAGACACTGAATTTTATTTCCAAATAGTTTTTTCTGTGTTGACAAGAAAAGCAACAGGCATTACATACCATTTCCTAACACTAAAAATTAAGAAGTAAATTCTTCTTTCAGGTGTGTGTATAACACAGACCTTTTCTTTTCCAGTAAGAATCCTATGCCCTGTCCTTTAGTCCTCAAATTTCCAATGTTTTATGACGGAGCACTTCAATAGTTCTTACTTTTCAAACTTCTATAGATTTTATTTTAGTGTTTATAATTCATACTACCTGCCTTTTTTCTTACAGAAATCCCAAGTACTCTTCTCTTTGACTATATTTCATAACCATTATTATGGTAAATCCAAATTTACTTTGCTTAATCTATTAAGCTGTCCATAAAAATCTTCCAAGAATTCAGTTCTGAAACAGTCTTATTTTTCTTCTTCACTGACTTATCTCTTAAGCAAGTGCCTATTACGCATGTCTTGAAGAAAATGCTCTTAGTTTGCTGTTTTACTTTTTTTATAGAGGAAAAGAAATACTTATCATTTCCTAAATTCTTAATTTCAGTTAAGGTATTCTGGGTGGGGGGATTGTTTATGCTGACCACTCCTCTCTCTGTGCTTCAGGGTTTCACAGGAAAGCTATACCAACTAGGGAACTCCAGTGTACACACTGCCACTTGGCCAATGGTTTACAGTCTTTACAAGATTAATTTTAGAGGACATATTAATCTATTGAGCTTTATTAAAACTTTTAAATACAATTTGATACTCGCAAATGAAATTTGAAATGGTTGAAACTTTTACAAAATATGCTAGTTAATCTTTTGTGGGTTTCAAAATGTTGTGCTTTTAAATTTAGGGCAATAAATTTAATAAAACCACACCAGAAGAAGCAAATTTAATGCTACTGTAGTGCCTCTAGAGGGCAGTGTTAAATTATTTGAGGCTGTAACTTAGAATTTTCTCACACAAGTCACTCAACATTTGAAGAAGTGGCAGTGCAAATGTAAGAGGGTGGTATTCTTTTTGTGATCTTATTCATGGATGCAAATGGCTGTGAAATCCAAGTCCTCACACTTGAATCAACAAGTCTTGTGGGAAGAGGATTTTTTAATTGAGCTCCTTATCTGTTCTCCAGGGAAAGAGCTTACTTTCTTCTATGAGGGTCTACCGACCGTTACTGGCACAGTCAAAATATGTGAAGCTTAGAAAGTGAAATAAGGGCACTTGTTTTCCAACAGGCATTTATTTCTTCCACGCAATGCACTGTAAGAACCTCCATTGTGATCAGGTTACATTGTTTTCACAAATGTGATTTGAATTACAGATTTAAGAAAAAAAGATTTAAGTAACTTAAAGTTATTTTAATATTCTTCTCAAAATTGTATTGGATGCAAGTATTGTTTTAATCCTGTAAGGATTCTCTCTATATATTTATCTACAAACATAGATCGATATACAGATATAGATAATATTTCAAGTTATTTTTTAGTGCTCTTATGAATGAAAAAAAACAGTAAACATAAGGGATAATGAAATCCTTACTGGCTGCTGTCACTTCACTTCAGCCTTTTTCACACAAAAACCATGCTCCATCACTGAGACAGAGGAGATATTCCTGGGACCAGGGCGAATTATTTGGCCTGCTTGAGTAGAGAACTATAATTTACAGTTTTTCATTTTATTTCTTCTCTTTGTAGGTGCGTCTTTCCAAAGTTACAAAGTCAATTTGATTTTTCTTGAATAATCATGTCACACCCTGATGTAATGAAAGAAGTTTCGAGTCCCTGGCTGCTTTCCTGTATTCAACACTGGCTGAAAGCATGAAGGTTTATTCCTCTTGTTGTTGATATAAAAGGGAGGATCCGCATGACTGCCTTACTTGTTCTTCTGGCATTCTCTTTGGGAGTGTAGAATATATCTTCTTTTATAGAATATGCTTCCATACTGAACACAGAATCTGAGGGACGGTTTTGCATTTCTTCTAGTATTTTTTGGGAAGGAAAAGGAAATATTAAACATGCCCTTCAAATCTGTAGAAGTCATGATTAATTTAAAATTAAATACATAAGGAAATGTAGATTTTGGTTAAAAAACTCATTTGAGGTAATTTATATAGCTCGTATTTCTTAGTAATCTGTATTTGTACAGTATTGTGAATATTTTATGAAAGCTTACAATATCTACATGAGAGGTACCAAGCATTATTCCTGCTTTAAAAATGGAAACGTTGAATTTCAGAGTCAAGAGTGACTTCTGTAAGGTTACACATAGATCAACATTGACACAGGCCAGAAAAAAAGTTTTCTGGTTCCCGTCTAAAATTTCATATTACAAAAACCCTTTCTACATTGAAAACCAGGCATCCTCTTAGGGTAAAGGAGAAACAAAGTCCATTAGCTTCCAGCTTTCTCTAAACATCAGGAGACTGCAGAAGGCAGATCTCTAGTCTCTCCTCCAGTACTACACACCCCTTCTCGGTCTCTCTGTTGGCCAGAGGTGCAGATGTACTAAATATTAGATGTTGTTCTGTGCTTAAGTCCAAAACAACACTGATCTGATAGTTTTGTTTCAGAATAGTCTACTCATCTACTGTGAGTACATGAGACTGATTGACATAGAAACTGTGGCTCTTCTGATATTTTTAATACACACTAGCATCCCAAGAAAGTGCCTGATTTGGAACATACAATAAAATATCCCACCAGTTCCCATAGCATGGAAGATAACATGATGCACATTGGTTCAAGCAAGGGGCATTCACACCCAGTGGGACTGACCCTGGCCTCATAAGTGATCCTGCTCATTGCACACTCCTGTGCACACTCTCATCTGTTAAACTCTCAGAGGTGAGGTAGCTTGTGGAATGCACTGAGTTCCAACAATAACTCCATTCTTTGAGTTAGCAGGCCAAAATCATTGCACCTATTTACTGAACAGTCTCCTAACCAGTTTCCTAACTTCCAGGTCATCTCTTTCTACTCTAATACATCCCATCTTCTGCTACTGCTGCTCATCAAATTTTGTCCAAAATAAACATCTAAAACCTTCTATAAGCTTGCTTAGTTTTACTTACCTAGTCAAGCAAAATTTCTTCTTTCTGTGATATCTACATTCTATAAAACTAGGTCATGTATGTGCCAAAAACTTTCAACATTCTTTATTCAGCCCAGGTGACACTTGGGAGTTCTAGCCCCCTATGTGTCCACTGGCCAATTAGTGGCAGTACTTAGATGACTAGTAGACAAGAGAAATTCACCTTACCCACAGTGTAATTCATCATCTCCATAAAAACATATGTTTTTTTCCTCTGCTTCCAATGACAGTTACGAACATTGCAATTCACTAAGTTGCTCAAACCTGAAACTGCCACTTCCTTCATCCATTACTTCTGATTGTTTCTGAAGTCCTAAATATTTACTGAATCCACATACTTTTCTCCTCTTCCTGAGCCTAGGCTACCATCATTTCTTGTTTAGATTATTCTAGCAGTTCTCATGAAGTAACCAAAGTGATTAAAACAATCATTTACCTGTTTGAAATTCTTATCTAACTCCCTTTAACGTTCAGGATAAAGTCCATAACCTTAACATGGCTTAGAAGACTCTGTATTACCTGCACTTGGCTTACTAATGTAACCATGATTCAGGCTTTAACCAGTCTTGCACTGATGTTGAAAAATTATACTATCTATTTAGTAATATCTTACAGGAAAATGATTTCTACCATGATTTTTAAGTGTGAGGGAAATTAATGGCTCTTATTTGTGGTATTCAAGTATTCTCAGTTTGTTAAACACAATTGCCTTATATATCCACACATTCATTCAGACTCTTATCTCCATGTGGATCACTTATCTCTAGCACAGTCTCATTTCCAGACACCTTGCTAGGTAACTCTTACTCAGATATTAGGTTTTAGCTTAGATATCAATTCTAACAGGATGCCGACCTTATTTGGGGTCCTGCCTTTGTGCACACAGCATGCATTTCCTTCATCACATTATCATATCATGATTTCCTGTTTGCTTAACAACAGTCCACTGGACTCTAAGTTCCGTGAGAGACAGGGCTGTCTGTTTCACGCATACATCCTTAGTCCTGGGCACAGTGCTTGGAACCATTAGGTACTCATCATTAGGTAAGTGAATTAGTATAACAAATACCTCTTATGGTTCTAAGCTTTATGCCACATTGTGCCTTTATTGAGGAAGCCTATGCTTCTGTTCATATTTTTATACCAGATATTTT
The DNA here is from genome assembly GCA_032199065.1 of Smutsia gigantea. Taxonomy (NCBI): domain Eukaryota; kingdom Metazoa; phylum Chordata; class Mammalia; order Pholidota; family Manidae; genus Smutsia; species Smutsia gigantea. Next base: position 57,679 of record JAVSCE010018092.1, on the reverse strand, counting down.
TATATTTTGAAATAATGTCAAATGCATAGAAAAGTTGTAAGAAGAGTATGAAGAATATTTTTTTCCTAAGCCATTTGAGGCTTAGTTGCTGACATGACGCTACATGACCTCCAAACTTTAATATGTATTCTCTGAAAACAAGGACACTGTCTTACATATGCACAGTGCAACTATCAAAATCAGGAAATAGATATCAGTATATCATTACCAACTGATTTTCATGTTCCTTTTAAATTTTGTTAAATGTGCTAACATATCCCGACCCACATGTGGAAATGCTAGATCATATAGATGGAAGGAACACTATTAAAATTATTGACACTATTAACATCATCTCTATTAACATCATTTAGCAGCTGAATTAACTGACCCTAGAGCTGCCTTAACTCGTAACGTTTCCTAATGTTTATAATACAGTTCCACATTGCCTCAGCTACTTTGAATAAGCTTTCATTTACTTGCAAATAAAGGCAACATAATTTTTAAAAATAATATTTATACAGTATACAATTGTTTGTTATTATTTCACACATGTTGGTCTTGTATCTCCATTCAAAATTTAAAATCCTGAAAACATAGGAACCATAATTCAGAATCATTTTATATATTTCCCAGCATCAGATACTTTTTTTGCATATAATAACTATGCAATATAGACCAGTTACCACTAATGAAACTGAATCAGTAATCAAAAAAACTACCCAAGAGCAAAACTCTCAGACCAGATGAATACACTGCTGAATTTTGTCAGACATTTAGAGAAGACATAATACCCATTCTCCTTAAAGTTTTCCAAGAAATAGAAGAGGAGGGAATACTTCCAAACTCATTCTATGAAGCCAGCATCACTCATACCAAAACCAGGCAAAGACCTCACCAAAAAAGAAAACTACAGCCAATATCCCTGATGAACATAGATGCAAAAATACTCAACAAAATATTAGCAAACCGTATTAAAAAATACATCAAGAGGATCATACACCATGATCAAGTGGGATTCATCCCAGGGATGCAAGGATGATACAACATTTGAAAATCCATCAACATCATCCACCACATCAACAAAAAAAAGAACAAAAACCACATGATCATCTCCACAGATGCTGAAAAAGCATTTGACAAAATTCAGCATCCATTCATGATTAAAACTCTCAACAAAATGGGTATAGACAGCAAGTACCTCAACATCATAAAGGTCATATATGACAAACACACAGCTAACATCATACTTAACAGCAGAAGCTGAAAGCTTTTCATCTAAGATCGGGAACAAGACAGGGATGTCCACTCTCTCCACTGTAATTCAACATAGTACTGGAGGTCCTAGCCACGACAATCAGACAAAACAAAGACATACAAGGCATCCAAATTGGTAAAGAAGAACTCAAATTGTCCCTATTTGTAGATGACATGATGTTGTACATAAAAAGCCCTAAAGACTCCACTCCAAAACTACTAGGACTAATATCTGAATTCAGCAAAGTTGCAGGATACAAAATTAACACACAGAAATCTGTTGCTTTCCTATACACTAACGATGACCTAACAGAAAGAGAAATCAGAAAGACAATTCCATTCACAATTGCATCAAAAAGAATAAAATACCTAGGAATAAACCTAACCAAGGAAGTGAAAGACCTATGCACTTAAAACTACAAGACACTCTTAAGAGAAATTAAAGTGGACACTAATAAATGGAAATTCATCCCATGCTCTTGGGTAGGAAGAATTAATATTGTCCAAATGGCCATCCTGCCTAAAGCAATCTACAGATTCAATGCAATCCCTATCAAAATACTGACCGCATTCTTCAACAAACTGGAACAAATAGTTCTAAAATTCATATGGAACCACAAAAGACCCTGAATAGCCAAAGCAATCCTGTGAAGGAAGAATAAAGCAGGGGGGATCTTACTTCCCAACTTCAAGCTCTACTACAAAGCCACAGTAGTCAAGACAATTTGGTACTGGCACAAGAACAGACCCATAGACCAGTGGAACAGAATATAGAGTCCAGATATTAATCCAAGCATATATGGTCAATTAATATATGATAAAGGGGCCATGGACATACAATGGGGAAATGGAAGCCTCTTCAACAGCTGGTGTTGGCAAAACTGGAGAGCTACATGCAAGAGAATGAAACTGGATTACTGTCTAACCCCATACACAAAAGTAAATTCGAAATGGATCAAAGATCTGAATGTAAGTCATGAAAACATAAAACTCTTAGAAGAAAACATAGGCAAAACTCTTTTGAATACAAACATGAACAACTTCTTCATGAACATATCTCCACTGGTAAGGGAAACAAAAGCAAAAATGAACAAGTGGGACTGTATCAAACTTCTGTACAGCAAAGGACACCATCAGAACAAAAAGGCATCCTAGAGTATGGCAGAATATATTCATAAATAACATATCCGATAAGGGGTTGATATCCAAAATATTCAAAGAGCTCATGCACCTCAACAAATGAAAAGCAATAAACCAATTGAAAAATCGGCAGAGGAGCTGAACAGACACTTCTCCAAAGAAGAAATTCAGATGGCCAACAGGCACATGAAAAGATGCTCCACATCGCTAATCATCAGAGAAATGCAAATTAAAACCACAGTGAGATATTACCTCACATCAGTAAGGCTGGCCAACATCTAAAAGACAAACAACAACAAATGTTGGCAAGGATGTGGAGAAAGGGTAACCCTCCAACACTGCTGATGGGAATGTAAATTTGTTCAACCATTGTAGAAAGCAGTATGGAGGTTCCTCAAAAAACTAAAAATAGAAATACCATTTGCCCCTGGAATTCCACTCCTAGGAATTTACCCTAAGAATGCAGGAGCACAGTTTGAAAGGACATAATCTCCCCAATGTTTATTGCAGCACTATTTACAATAGCCTAGAAATGGAAGCAACCTATGTGTCCATCAATAGATGAATGGATAAAGAAGATGTGGTATATATACACAATGGAATACTATTCAGCCATAAGAAAGAAACAAATCCTACCATTTGTAACAACATGGATGGAGCTGGAGGATATTATGCTTAGTGAAATAAGCCAGGAGGAGAAAGACAAGTACCAAATGATTTCACTCATCTGTGGAGCATAAGAACAAAGAAAAAAATGAAGGAACAAAACAGTAGCAGACTCACAGAACCCAAGAAGGACTAATGGTTACCAAAGGGAAAAGGGACTGGAGAGGATGGGTGGGAAGGGAGGGATAAGGGGAAAAAGTGGCATTATGATTAGCACACGTAATGTCAGGGGGTCACGGGGAAGATAGTATAGCACAGAGAAGACAAATAGTGACTCTATAGCATCTTACTATGCTGATGGACAGTGACTGTAATGAGGTATATGGTGGAGACTTGATAATGGGGGGAATTTAGTAACCACAATGTTGCTCATATAATTGTTAATGATACCAAAATAAAAAAAATTAAGAAAAAATATGCAATAAATATCTGCTCCTTGGTTATATTCTTCCTAAGACTATTTTAGAATTATTCATTTTTGCCTGTAAATTTAAAAGGCAAATATTTTGTATAATTTCATTATCATTAAAAAAGTTATTTAGAAACAAGTTTATCCAGCCATACAATTTTAAGAGCAGAAATTTACTTGTTAAATGGCTTTATTGCAAATTTTCTTTTCCTTTATTTTAAGAGCACAGAATATTCCATTTTGAAAACACCTTATAGATGATCTTGCCTAACTCTCTTTTATAGACTTAGATTCCATGACCCAGAAATGAAATAAAGGTCTAGCAGACTTTGAGGAACCTATAATTTGCCTCAAAATAGTCCTGTATACAATGGTCTGAACTCTTTACAAAACATACAGGCTTGACTACATCAGACTCTTTTGAATTAACCTTTGGATCAAGTATAAACATTGTTTAAGAAATATGTACATCTGTTTACCATTTTGACTCAACTTTAATGTTTTTGTTTCTATTACTATGCTACCATACCGTATATTATAATGCATTACCTAGCAAAGTCTCCTACCTTTTCCCCCCATGCAGTCATGTTTCTCCCTCACACAGTCTATTGGCTATGAGATATAAGAGGTAAAATACAGCTTTTAAAAGGATGGGCTCTGGAGCCACACGACCTAGATTAGAAACCCCATCTGTCTACTTGCTTGCTGTGGGAACTTGGGAATTTAAATTAATTTATCAGGACCTTTGCCCCCCCCCATATGCAAGGCAAAGGGAAGAGTGATACTGACTTGCAGGGGGCTTGTAAGGATTAAGTTATTTAATACATGAAAAGCTCAAAGGACAATAAGCGCTCAGTGAGTTTATGTATTATTAATATTATAATGACTGGCACATATTGTCAATTTACAAACAAAAAGACCTTCGTAAAATTCCACGTTTAAAGAAAGTTGATGTATTTCTAAAATCCTGAACAGAAGGTTGACTTTTGAGTTACAAGAAACAAAGTCAGTAGTAAAAATGCTGTATATCTTTGTACTTTTAAAAGTTTAATGGCCTCCATGATGAAGAATTAAATAGAATTAAAGAAAAAATATATGGACAATATATAGTCATTAATAGGATATGGATACATCTAATTTTTGCTGATTTTCTTAAAAAGATATTTAATTTCACAACTGGTTCAAGTGTGCAGCTGCTTAACATTTACTTCAGGCATCCCCCATGTTAAAGATAGATAACTGTGAGCAGTTGATATGGAATGAATAGTTGAGCAGAGACCTGGTCATGGGATCAAAGTAAAAATAAATAATAAGGCTTTTGCTTTGGCATGATTAGAAGAGTAGATAATGATAAAGTCAGTAAGAATGATTTATGGTTTTCAGAGTGTTTTACCTACACTATTCCTGTTGATAAATGACTGGGAAAAAGTACCTAATCCTTCAGTTCCTACCATGGGTTTGTGCCCTATTGAACTATTGCAAGGACAGATTTATTTATTTTCCAGTAGTTTATTTTTACTTCTCCTTAATTCAAATTACACTTATGCAAACATTTAAAAATAATTTAATGTTATGTTTTACATCACGTAATTCTGAATAACTGCAAGAAATTCTCCCCATCCATATCATTTCTTTAAAGAAATTCCATTTCCCTTGTGTGAGACCCTTGGGTACATAAGGCAGCGTTGGTGAGTAGTCTGGAGGTAGGAGCTGTTAAGACGCATCATAATTCCCTGCTGGGCTACTTTAGGGTGGCAGGAACAGGGGAGAGGGAGAGGAGAAAGAAGTGCATACATTTCTAGCTCACAGTTTCCTCCAACTGGCAATTCAATCCATTTGTGTTAAAAGCTCTTCTGGGAATATAAGTAACTATCAGGAAGGCCAGAACTACAGATCATTCATTTTGTATCCTTTGTCTAAATCATATCAACAGCCAACAGAGAGCAGAGATTATGTTACTGTATGAAAAGGAGGAAAACAATCTAGAATGAGGAACAATAGGGAAACCGAGGAAAGGAAAGGGCGAAATGTTGCCAGGGCTGGTTAGGCATCTGTTACTAGAGCACCATTTGTTTATAGACTCCTTGCTAACTCCTCCTCCTCCTCCATCTTTCTTTCAGTTTTTGGTAGTACAGGGTTTCCTTTATTCTTGGGCTTTTAAAAGACAGTTGTGGTAAATGTGGAGAGCCCCCTTTACCTACAACATCAGGTTTTCATAGGGTATGTGTTGGGGAAGGGTATGCTACCCCAAATGGTCGGGAAGTGGCTACCATCTATTTCACACACACACACACGCACACTCATTCTCCTCTAAGGCCCTAAGGTCCATGTTTTTGGTTTTACCAGTGCCTTATTGTGTCAGAAATGTGCCATCTATCTTGTGATGTCCACTGTCATAGGCTTTAGTCAGAATTTATTCTGTCATGGGTAAGATACACAGCCAACAGTTTGCAGGAACCCTGTTAAGTTTCTGCAAGAACTGTTTAAAAGCAATAGTAGTAGTCAATGTAGTCTGGTCTCATGGAGAGACACATCCCTTCTATTAATGTGACTTTGACCCTACTCCTTGAAAATAACAACTCAACATTGTTTCACTAGGAGATATATTGCTAATTTTTAAGCCAGCTTATTAAAAAGAGAAGACCTTTTTCTGAGTCACTCAGAATAGGTGGTATCAACAGCTTCAAATAGACTGACTACAACTTTATCTCCCAAGAGAAATGGATCACTTTCAATTCATCGCATTATACATGGTGGTGAGCGGATACTAGCTTTCTTAAAGAAGAGGCTGAAAGTTGACTTAATCTCCTCAAGTTAATCTTTCCGGTAACTTGAAAGATTTTGTATCCTGTATAAGAATGATGAGAACTTAGTAGATGTTCAAAAATACTGATTGAATCGAATAGAGATAAGATTGTCAATGTTTATTGACAGTAGTTTAATTCAGTATTTATCAATTGAGGCTATTCATCCATTCAAGTGACTATTGAAGATCTACTATGTGGCAGATACTATTTTGGAGTACTGTTTCTCAATCTTTCTCCCTTCTCTCCACAAAATTTGTATGTACAACACATCTTAGTAACACCTCTTAACTGCATCTGGTGATTTTACAAGGGCCCTGAGGAAGAAATGTTCTTTTAGCAAAGGTGCATCGGAGTGGCTGGTAGCAGAGAGCCCCATGCAGACTGAGAAGCTCTCGACCCCATTTCCATGCCACCCTGATATCCCAGGTGTCTTTGATCTTCCCCTCCCTTCTTAAATATCAGTAGACAGGAAGAGAACAAAGCCTCCTGAGAAACTTGAATTCAACAAACATATAGTATAATGCATTTTATAATTGAGAATAATTTTAATAATCATAAAGTTTCGACTTTTCCTTTTAATATGATCTTGTGTTTGAAGAAGTTTAAAATTTTTCCCATGACATGTCTTTTTTTCTTTTAATATTAAAATTGCATTATGCCTAAACAGAAACTTCAACAAAGACAAGAAAAAAATATCTCTTCTATTTTTTTATATTATGTTTATTAAAAGGCTTTACTGTCAGCTTTCTTATGATAATATGCTCAAAATTAAATTATTTCTCAAAATGTATTGGTAGGACTTGAAAAGCATATACCATAATAAAAAAAAAATTGCATTTTTTTCAATTCTTCCAAGTGTTTAGGAACCAGGATTTATTGGTTTGCTTTTTTTTTTTCTCTTAGAACAACTTAAGTGGAAAGTGATTATACTATTAAAATCCTCTCAGGATAATAGATTCATGGAAAATATGAAGAGATCCAGACATTATGGGTGAGAATCTGTTTGCACTTATAATATTAAAAATCCTTTATATATTCAAATATTAAGAAGTAATGCAAGGGTCAACATGGAACAAAAAAATAAAAGGTAAGAGATATGCATATCAAACTGTCATTTGAAAGTGAAATAAAATGCTTTTGTAGCAAGACCAAGATGGCTTTAACTAAAAAATTAAGCTCCCTCAGTTTAACTAAACTTAAGACAGGTTTCTTCATGATTCTAGGCCTTGACGTCCCGTTCTTAAATCATTTACTTTAGGAAATTTGTAATTGTAAATTCTTTCTCTGCCACTTTGAGATGTAAATCTTTTAAATATCTTCTAGCCAGCTTTACAACCCAGGAATGTCTTTCTCAAAGACATGACAACCATCCCTTAGAAATATCTCATCAAGGAAAATAGCACCAAAATTTCTTAGTTTCTGTGGAGGGTGGGAGCATACCTTCTGTGGGACACTTTGCTCTAAGTTGTAAAACTACCTCCTGTCAAAGATGGTATATTTTTCCTCTGAGCAAGCCCAATGAAGAAAACACAAAGTGGGCTATGATTCACCCCACACCAGCTCTTAAGAACTTTTCCTCTCTCTATTTCAGTGGAATTGAGCTCAGGCTGAGCTCTGGCCTGTTGCAATAGTCTTGAATAAAGTCTTCCTTGCATGTTTAACATTGTCCAGTGCAAATTTTGCTTTGACAAGCATTATGTTATATGATAGCATATGCTACAAAGGAGGTAAGCAGTTCAGAAATATATAGTATATTCTGTAATATAATGTAATACTTTATATCTTAAATAGTACTAATGAGTCATTTACCACAAATGCTTCTGTAGAAATTATGTTTTATGTAATGATTTCAAATGAAAAGAATTCTGTATCTGAATTTATCATAAATATATCATTTTGGTATAGGAGGGGTTATATGAGTTTGTGTTTGTTCTTGAATATATAATGCATCTGTTTGTAGAGAAAGCACAGAAGACATCTCCTATTCACTCAATGCATCAGGCAATAAGCACAGAGATGCTGTATTTGAACATTTAATTTCTCATGCAGAGAATCCAATAAATTCTTTCACAGATTCCCTTTGGCATCTGAGTAAATTTCTGGTGCCCTTTAAATTTTTATGGCTATTTCTCCTCACTTACCCCAGAGGCAATGTTTCACTACTTTCACAATATCTTCATGCCTTACTTGCTAGTTCCCCTCCCCCAGTGCTGAATTAACACACAGCTTCTAGACTCTGCGGGTTTGCCCGCTGGACTATGTCATTCTAGCCCCTCTTCTTTCTATCTTTCTTTCTTTCACATTCTATCATGTCCTTAAGAGTCCATAAACAATAAGAAAGTCTTAGTATTTCCAAGGTTCAGTCTAAAAACACCAAAATCTAAGCTGCTCTGTACATACATATGTATATATATGTTCATATTCATATTTATATTTATAGATGCATTATATTTTGTACAAGGTCATGTAAGAAAACAATTTAAAAATGGACTTTTATGTTAGAATTGGTTCTGATTCAGAATAAAACCTTAAAAATATAGAACTCATTACAAAGAAGCGTATATGTCACTAATTTGTTTTCTCAAATCTGATTAGCAAGAAAAGTGCTGGACATTTTTCATTGGTTTTAATTCTTAAAAGGCTATATGCTGTGAATACTTCTTAAAAATATCCAGGTCAAGTAATAAAAAAGAATAGGTAAAAATTATATTCAGTTGAACATATTCATTTGACAATTCAGAACTTAAACTATACAGTGAACATAAATTTGGTAGATATATATTTATATGTATTATATAATCATTTGAAAAAGTTGATGAAATGGAAATAGTCTTTTTAGTATAAGGTACAGAAGCTGGTCCAAAACATAAATTGGTTAGGCTGAGTTCACCTTATCAGTTCTTTAGTTTTAGTGATAACTGTGGGTCACCCATTGATTCTGCCAGGGTGGTGGGTAGTAATATTGAAGGAAACCAAAGTGATTGCTTTGACATTGTCACTTAACTGTGTTGACATCATATCAACAAGATGCTTATAGAATATCAATGACTCATGCATAGTATTACTGAATTATCATTTGCAGTCAACTGTTATAAAGTGTTGTCCAAAACTTCTTTTATGTTGTAAGGTAGCAGCTTCTCTGGCTTCTTAAAATTATCTGCATTATTTATGAATTGACTTCAATTTCAAATAATGATATTACTTATGATGCATACCTTTTACCTATGATGACATGTCCTGATAAATATAGATGTTCCTTGATGGGTAGCACCTCTGATATGCAAAATTTTACTGTGAAATTATGTGAATTTGAATGCTACTTCTGTTTATGTTGGATTAAATTCACATTTCTAAATTCAGCAGCCTCTTCTCTCTCTTTCTTGGTTCATTTTCAACTGTCAAAAGTCACAGCTTTCCCAAAAGCATTATAAATAACATAAAACAAATGTAAACGAAGGAGAAATAAGGATGACAAATTCCCAAGTATTTTGGGGGGATGGGAGAGGATGTGTATGAACACACACTCTTTATTCCATTTATAATTACATTCATATTATTCTTATAGATTCAGGAGATTATAAACCAGCAATAAATCTTACCAATTTTCTTTTGGTCATAGGCCTTCACTAATCTTTCCCCATCTTAAAATATGAAAAGTATACTCTACCCCAATATTTAGTCTCTGCATTATGTATGACAATGTAGATAGAACAATCGATGACTTATTTTTTCTTTATATGCATGTAAAATTATATTTGCCATGTAATAATGATTTAAGATCAAATATTTTCCTGTGTAGAATTTAACATGAATTTAAAAATTTATATAGTAATGGAAATGTGATCAAATATAGAGTTTTTTTAATCTGATATCATTCAAGAATATTTGCATTTGAATCATATATGAAGTCAGTATACCCTGACAACATAGGACACCAAAAACTTAATTCAGTGACCATGGATAAAGTTGAGTACATATGTTTATTATACAAAGGGAAAACAAATTTTTATGTCTAAAACTTTAATGGTGTGTTTTGAAATATCATTCACTTTTTACAAATGTTCTTCACACTAATATTTAATATATTTAAATCTTTTGTTGTTTCTGCAGAAGGATGTTCTTGACAAGAATTAGGACATGCCAGCATTAGAATTATTAAAATGTATTATTCCTATAAATTTTAAAAACCTTAATGCATAGCATTTATACCATTGAAGTAAGCAAGATATAGTTTTTAAAAAATATATAGTTTAAAACAAGATAGATTGTTTTAAACTAAACTGAAACTCTTGGTAAAAATAGTAAGTGCAATTGAAATTAAAGAGTGATATCATATAATCAGAGCAATATTATTATTTTTATTAATAAAAATTACTGATATCATCTACATTTCAAAACTCATTAAGCACTGTAAAGAGTCTCTGTGGCTGCCTGGCAAACCACTCTAACGCTCAGTGACTTAAACTAACAGTATTGTATTTGCTCACAGTTGTGTTCCACAATGTCAAGATCATCATTGTGGATCACATGACAGACATTGAATGGGGCAATATGTGTGGTTTGTTGGCCATGACTCGTGACTCTATTTCCAGGTTCTCCTCGGCATAGCCACTCCATGTGTCCAGCTTGGGCTACCTCAAAGGATGGAGGTTTCTGGGTTCCAAGAATGCATGTTCCAAGGAGCAAATCTCCAGTGTGCAAATATTTTAGCAAGCCCCTGCTTGCTTCCTGCTTACTAATGTCACCAAAGCAAGTCCCATAACCAGTCTCAGTGTGGGAGGAGATGGCATAATGGTATGACTGTCTGGAGGTATGATTCACCTGGGCCCACTTATATTAGAGTCTACCAGAGCACTATTTTTCAGAATATGAGAATTCCTACCAATTGGAGATCAAATATGAATGTAGCCTTCCTCATGTCTGGTTTTTATTGTAGCTTCTTTCCATTTACAATTTGAAAACTATAAAGAAAATCAACAGAAACTAAATTTTATACTGAAAGATGGTTGTGAATTTTAAGTTAACAAATTTTTCTCAGTACTGTTAAATTAACAATTGAAATGGAAAATAAAATAGGGCTGTGGACTGAGGTTTGGAGTTACAGCTATAATAAACTTTTTGCAGAAACAAAAGTAAAGCTGAAACATTAGATTAAGATATCAATATAAAAATATCAATGACAGCTTACACATTAAAGTAGTAATAATGGGTACTATAGCATTTTCATTTATCATCTTGTTCTTGATATAAACTTTTCAAGTTATTTCCTCTCTGCAGTATAAAAGAGATGCATATATATTAGTTTTTCATTTTTTATGTAATAGACACACTGAGTAGCTTTTCTCTCTCTACTGTATCCATGCCTTCCAACAAATTATATTTTTGTATTTTTATGATTCCAATTTGTTGATTCTCACTTCTCATGTCTGAAAATGGACTGTAAGAAAGCCATAGAGTAACTTGGATACTTAAGCACAAAAACTCTTTGTCCTCTACTATCAGTGAGTATTTCATAAATTGTATCCCTTGGAGGCTATGTATTCTTAGAAAACGCACCCAAAATAACGTCCTGCCAAAGTTCTTGACATCAGTTTTTCTTACTTCCATTCATTCATTTTCTCATCTTATATGGTTTTCTAATCTGTCTTCTAATCTCTTCTCCTTTTCTTTATCTCTTCAAAGATTCTATTCTCTATTTCTAGACAACCCACTGTAACTTCCATTAGAGGTTCCCAACACGTTTCCTCTTCCAAAATGATCTTCAGTTGAAGTGAGTGGAACTAAAATTGGAAAGGGATTACTTTACATGTAAAAGTGCTTTTCAGGGCTATACAACTTTAAGGCATTATTATAAATAATAATGGTGATGTTGATGGTGATCATGAAATCAGTAGCCTTTACTAAAGACAAGTTCATCCATGAGGAGTTGTTCAGTTAATTTAATACTCATTGTAGAATACCTTCCAAATCAGTGAACTGTCCACATTGTAATAGCAGCTATTTCAGGAAGATTTTTACATGTGTTCATTTACATATCAGTCTTCTTGAATGTTTGCTTTCAGTTCTAATCTATGTGAGGCAAAAGTTGTAAACCTGGAATTCCTAGTCATATGGAGCAATTAGCAAATGATTTGATAATTGACTGGGTCTGCTATTTTTAATAGATTCTCCTCAAATCTGTAAATGTTTGGTTTATTTCAAAACTCATCATAAAACAAAATATGGGGATTATATGTGTGCAGTTTTGCACAAAATGTAAACTCTGTGGTAACCCTTAAGTACTGGAAGGGACATCATTATAGACTAGTTATTGTTGTGCTAAAAGTCATTTACACCTTTCATGGAAGATAGATTGTGACACTGTTAATTTAACTGGCAGTGGGTATACTAACATAGCTGCCATGTGAACCAGCAGTCCACCATCTGTAAAATTTCATGCATATTTTGTGCAGATAGCTATACCATATTCTGACAACCCTAAATCAGCTTTAATCTGTCAATTTCAAAGTTTGTCACCAGAAAGTTCATAGGAAGGAGAATGTCTGTTTAGCTCATGTTAAATGCAAAACGATTACAGTAGATAACACTTACAAAATGCACTATTTCTTAGAAAAATAAAGTTAACATGTTTATTATGTACTTTCAAGGCATAATACAGGTTTTTAAAAAGCACATCTTAAAATGCCAATATGCATAGGATAATGAAAGATGTATTTACTCACAGAAGGCATATGGCAATAGCAGTAAAAGTAAAGATGCTTTTCTCTGCAGTAATTCTTCATTCACGGAACAATATGTAAGGAGATAAAAAATGGTGTAGTGCTGAATTTTCACTTTGAGGGAGGCTTGGCACTCTCTTCCAAAATAAATCATTTCTCTTGGTAGTGTCCACAGCCTTTCCACTCTTGGCATTTAAAGCCACTCGGCTTTAGTGAGGAATGGGCCTTTTGGAAGAGAATCAGGCCTATCTTTATACAGCGCCCTCTTCTTAAGCATTCTACTGGCCATATTAAAGGGCAGCTGAAAGTGACCAAGGTGCAAAAAGAATCTGCCTTTTTACTTCAAAGAAATTATAGTTAAAGTGGAAGAAGAAAGATCCCCCGTGACAGCACTCTATCTGCTACATGATCGTGATTTTTGTTTTTGAATTTTAACCTATTTTGCTTAGATGTTGTATGTTGCATTAAGTGGAACAGCAAAAGGAAAATGATAGTTCATGATAAATATGTGAAAGAAACCAATAAATAGCATGGTTCTTCAAACATTGTAATGGGATATAATCATTCAAAGCACATGAATAGTGCCTATACTTAGTTCAATATAAGGATCTATGAAAACATGTACACTCCAGGTCAGGTACATAAGGAGGGTTCTGCAGGTTTTTTATTTATTATTTTTAAGTGTTTGAAAAACATCTTAATCTTTCTCACTATTTTACAACAATTTTGGATCCATTTTAATGAGTTTCATTTTGTCTAATACCCTTTGCTATAATTGTGTAATAGATGAACATTTTTCATTAGAAGAAAGGTTTTATTGGGTGGAAGGTGGGTGGGCTTATGTCTTTTGTTACATGCTGACAGCTGACAGTTTTTACTTTTCTACAGAAAAATACCTGAGTATTAATCTGCACACATAGAATATGCTAAATAACTGCTCACTTTTTCCTTTTTCCTGTATTTGGAAACTCATTTAATTATCAATGATGTTTCTATTCATAGGCCTACCATTGTTACAGAGATTTATGTGTACAGGTTGTACATAGAGCATCTGCTTGTTTTCTCTTTAAATTCTAAGTGAAATCCTTCAAAATAGGGGTACACCTCTTGCTGATATTGCCATTTTCTACTCTTTATAGTTTTGAAGTTGGCCTTTTATTCCACCATTTAAAATTATTTCCTTTATTGAACCTCACCAATAACCTCCTAATTGGTACATTAAGTACCAATTCTCCTTCTTGTCTCTATGTGCTCTCCTCAGTGTTTGAAAATACTAATTAGTCCCTACTTGAAGTTTTGCTCCCTTTGCCTGATTATTCTCTTTCCTGTTTTCCCCTCACAGTCCTTAAATCTGATTCCTGAATATAAACTTCATGATTAAATTATTACCCTTTCCTCTTCTCTTTTTTGCTATCTCTGGCCAAGTCTCATAAAATCATGTGGAATAAACCACTCAAATCTCTCCCTAGCCTGCCTTGCCAATGCTATTTCCTTTCCCAAATGTCTGCTGGACATTATTTAGTTAACCGATATTTATTCAGTGGTGACTTTATATCCTATATCAGGCTTAATTCTGGAGATAAAACTGTGAGGAAAAACCAACATGGTCATTGTCATCCTGGTGCCTCAATTTTTGCAGAAAAATCAAAATCCAAATTATTATACAAATCAATAAAAATTAAATCTGTGAGAAGATTTTGGTAGGAATTCTGTAAGAGCTATTTGTAATGGGGTCTGACCTAGGGAAAGCTGGTGTTAGAAATGATGCTTAAACTAAGATGTAAAGACTGATAGTAAACATTAACTAGGTGAAGAGAGATATAAATGTTCCAGACTATGGAAAAAGCAGGTTTTAGGGCCCTTCGTGGGAATGTTTTGGTTTGTTTGTATCTGAAAAAGGCCAGTGTGGCTGAAGCACAGGTGAGATGAAGCTGGTCCAGGGAGGTCAGATCTTACTGGCCTTTAAGCAAATTTTCAAGTAGTCTGAGGGAGTAGTATGGTGTGATAAAGGTTCATTTTAAAAATATAACACTAGGTGCATATTAGAGAAAAGACTTGAGGGAGGCCATGGACAGGTGGAGAACAGTGAAGAAACTGCTGAGGTGGTCTGGGTGAAATGTCATGGTGGCTTAGTTTGCTGCATGCTGGTACCAAAGGAAGAACTTGATGGATGATTGGAAAGGTATGGGACTTGGTGTTGGATTGATATAGAAAGGGCAGTGAAAGGAACTGAAAGAAGGTTGAATGATGAAATCTTAACTTCTAAATAGGGTTACCAGATAAAGTGCAGTATGTCCAGTTAAATTAGAATTTCAGAAAAACAATGCATTTTTTTAGTATAAGTATGTCCCATGCCATATTTGGCACATAATAAAACTCTTAGGAGACAACATAGGCAAAAATCTCCTGAATATAAACATGAGCAACTTCTTCCTGAACGCATCTCCTCAAGCAAGGGAAACAAAAGCAAAAATGAACACATGGGACTACATCAAACTAAAAAGCTTCTGTATGGCAAAAGACAGCATTAACAGAAAAAAAGGCATCCTACAGTATGGGAGAATATATTTGTAAATGACATATCTGACAAGGGGTTAACATCCAAAATATATAAAGAACTCACACGCCTCAACACCCAAAAAACAAATAACCCGATTAATAAATGGGCAGAGGATATGAAGAGACAATTCTCCAAAGAAGAAATTCAGATGGCCAACAGACACATGAAAAGGTGCTCCACATCACTAATCATCAGGGAAATGCAAATTAAAACCATAATCAGATATCACCTTACACCAGTGAGGATGGCCAGCGTCAAAAAGACTAAGAACAACAAATGCTGGCGAGGATGTGGAGAAAGGGGAACCCTCCTACACTGCTGGTGGGAATGTAAGCTAGTTCAACCATTGTGGAAAGCAATGTGGAGGTTCCTCAAAAAACTAAAATTAGAAGTACCATTTGACCCAGGAATCCCACTTGTTGGAATTTACCCAAAGAATACAAGTTCTCAGATTCAAAAAGAGATATGCACCCCTATGTTTATCACAGCACTATTTACAATAGCTAAGATATGGAAGCAACCTAAATGTCCATCAGCAGATGAATTGATAAAGAAGAGGTGGTACATATACACAATGGAATACTATTCAGCCATAAGAAAGAAACAAATCCTACCATTTGCAACAACATGGATGGAGCTGGAGGATATTATGCTCAGTGAAATAAGCCAGGCGGAGAAAGACAAGTGCCAAATGATTTCCCTCATTTGTGGAGTGTAACAATGAAGCCAAACTTAAGGAACAAAACAGCAGCAGACTTACAGACTCCAAGAAGGAACTAGTGGTTACCAAAGGGGAGGGGTGTGGGAGGGCGGGTGGGGAGTGAGGGAGAAGGGGATTGAGGGGTATTATGTTTAGTACACATGGTGTGGGGGATCATGGGGAAAACAGTGTAGCACAGAGAAGGCAAACAGTGAATCTGTGGCATCTTACTACACTGATGGACAGTGACTGCATTGGGGTACGGGTGGGGACTTGATAATATGGGTAAATGTAGTAGCCACATTGTTTTTTCATGTGAAACCTTCATAAGAGTGTATATCAATAATACCTTAATAAAAAATTAAAAACAACAACAAACAAAAAATATTTGGCACATATACATATTAAGGAGTTATTTGTTGTTTATTTGAAATTCAAATTTATTTGCTAAATCTGGCAACCTGTTTCTGACTTGCCATCTCTGAATAAAAAAGAAAGAACAATGGGAGAGAACCAGGAGAAGAACATGAGTAGTTTTGCTCAGGTTGAGATACCTTAACTCTAGGACACTTGAGAAGAAGTGTCAAAAAGGAACTTGGGTCTGAAGCTGAGAAGAAAGGTCTGAGATGAAGACATTTTTGTATGAATAACTCACATTTCACATGTTCTAAACAAAATACATTCATCACCAAGTCATTTTTAATTTCATCATTTAAAAAAAATTTAATATCACCATTATCACAAGGAAATAGAAATGAAACTTAGTAGTTACTACTGATCTTTCTATTATCTTGTCATAGTGACCCACTCAGTTACCAAGCCTTACTACTATCAGCCCATTCATTGATGCTGGGGTTCTTGTTCGTGGAGTTGAAGAATGAACTTTGCAAACACTCAAGGTAGGAAAGCAAGGGAGAGGCTTATTCATTTAGAGATAAGGTGAGAGGACAGAGCTCCTGGTGCACACCAGGAGGGGACAAGAGAGTCTGTGGTTGGGCATTGTCTAGGAGTTTATATCTAGATTTAACTGAGATGTTTAGTTATTATTGGTCCCAGCCTGAATGTTGCCTTTTTGTTTTAACCAATCCCTCTGAAAATTGCCTGTATTCCTAATTTGGTATTTTTACCCTAAAGAATTAGTGTGACTCTGACTTTGCTTGATGTTTAACACAGAGTTTCTGGAGGAGTCTCTTTGCATGTTGTTACATTGTTCTGACCTTAATTATCCTGCTTTGCTCTTTCCGGAGGTCCTCACCCTAGTCTGTCTAAACCCACAATCCCTGTCTCACTGTTATCTCTCAATATCTATTATCTAATTTTTGTGTAATTGTATTAGTTTGAACACTCATTACTTTAACAAATATTATTTAAAAACTGGTCAGTTTCGAGTGTATGTTGCTTCTAGAGTATTCTTCCTCACCTATAGCATCAGCCTTTAAGCTTACAGTGACTTCATAGTTCCTATCAAATAAAGGTTACTCCGATCTTAATTATTTTCATGAAATGACTAAAGTAGTAAATTTTCTTGAACCTAAGAGCCCAGAAGGCCAAATCTTTAAATAAATGTAAGTATTTGTGCTAAGTGAATTTTCATATAAATAAACAGTTGAAAACATAGCAGAAATAATTTAATTATGTATTATCCCAGAAACAGCGTCTTAAGAATGGAAGTGAAAAGATGAGATAGAGAAAAGTGTTAGGAACCAACCCAAACCACTATCATGTTGACCAGTTAAGCATGAACCTGAAAGCACAGAATATGAATACAGTATTATGAGGAAGTATGTCCTTTAGGGGAAAAAATGCATTGATATTCTTCACTTAGCATTTCATAATTATTTTGAGTTGACACAATTTAATGTCTCTCCCATCTCAAAGCACACAACTGTCACTGCTTACACCAACACTATTATTGAATTTTAAGTCAGGGAGAATGCTTATGTTTTCACAACTTTATGACTGGAGAACTGGCTTATTGCACACTTTTCTGCTGAGAGTACTTCTGTTTTGTTTTTCCAAGTATGAGCAATACATTGCATTGCTCTACCAGGTAAATAGCTGCATGCACAGTGAAGAATGAGCATGGTCTAATAGAAACTAATAACATAAAAGCCAGAATCTGTAGAGATTATCCATTAATTTCCTTATGACCCAACATATTTCTGAATAACTTGAGAGCCATCATCTTGTACTTTTCTCTTTTTGTAGTTAGATCTATATATGCATGCTCTAAAGAACAGAAAATAAGAGGATGAGTACTTTTAAAATAGTGTGTGTTGGAGGCCAGGGAGACAACAGAATGTCAAGACAAATGAAGTCATTATAGTAAATGAAGTTGTAGGTGATTTGAAGGGGGTTATATGCTGGGAAATAAACTTTCAAGAAAAATACAACCAGTGATAAAGACTGTCACTTGACTCCATATTGTACCTTTTCAGTGATATTTTTCTTCTCCAATGGGATAATATGTGCTAGTTTGTTTCACTGTTATGAATCAAGTCATTAATTCCTGTGGATGTTTGAATGTTTCTCAAAGCAGGGAACGGCAGGGATGAGAACAGGAAAGGGCCGTAAGCTGACTCTGAGCTTGGACGTGCCTCTGTAGACACTTCATAAAACATAAGTGTCTCTCTTCCCATGACTTTGTTTGAACCTTTCTTAACATTATTTTATTTTTCCTGGCATGTATTAAACCTTAATTTCAAACTCACCTTTAAAAAAGAAAACCTCTGCCAACATTCCCCTTATTCAAGGTCCTCCTTCCCCAGCCCCTTGTGGTTCAATATCTCGAATGCTGTGCTCTCCTGCCTCAGTTGGCTGCATTCTTAATCCACCCCTTCTCGCCCATAAACTGTGGTCCTGAAAAGTGTCAAAGTAACAGAGACTTGGACTGTTTGATTCACAGAAGCATAAAAACCAAAATGCAAATAAAGTTCAATATGTCAATCGGATATTGTCCAAAGACAAGTTAGATACAGAGGGCAAAGTTAAACAACTATCTCAGTCCCATTACTATAATCTTTGGTCTTCTCCCAATTCTCCCAATGCCAAGATTTTTTGAGAACTTGCAAAGAAAAGAGAAGAGGAGGAAAGTGACTGATGTGTATCTTGTCCCTTCAAGATAAAGCCATATGTCTCTGTGCCTTATATAATGTTGAGAATTTGTAAAATGAAGATATTTTATCCCA
Source organism: Smutsia gigantea (assembly GCA_032199065.1). Lineage (NCBI taxonomy): Eukaryota > Metazoa > Chordata > Mammalia > Pholidota > Manidae > Smutsia > Smutsia gigantea. The sequence goes on along the minus strand of JAVSCE010018092.1, from coordinate 38,254 downwards.
GCTAGGAGTGCCTTCTCTCTCCCTTGATCAGGGGCTGTAAGGAACGTAGGCAAAATTGCCTCCAGACATACACGGGGAAAATCGAATGTGATTATTGGTATCAAAAGAAATGATAGGAAAATATTATGTAGTGTAGGTGCACAATATTATGCTTTGAGAAATTAACAAGTGTTGTGGCTAATTTGAAGAATATGATTCAAAATAAAGGAAGGGAGCTAGGCAGAAATCAGACCATTGAAGAGCTTTGTCAGCTTTGTTTAACAGGTTTATATCTTAAAAGTTATTTTTAAGACTTGCTTAATAATAAATGGCTGTCATATTTCATGCTTATTACAGAATATTTCTATAACATTATTTTAACAACAAATATTTGTCTAGTACCTGCTACATGCAAGTCATTAAAGTGCTTCCTTCTCTAAGAATTCCAGTGTCTTAATCCATCAAATTAGATTTTAATTCTGCCTCTTCCAAACATTTATAGCTTTTTATCTTTAGGTTTGAATTTCTACTTGTTTAATCTATTTTAAATTCAAGCATGACAGGTCAACTTCTGACCCTCTGTCAAAAATTTACAGCAGATAGAAAATCAACTTTTTTCCTTTATTGTTACTTTTGAATAATTCCTGCTTTTGCAGTTAAAATACTTCCTGGAGCAAAATTGTTTGTACTAGGAGTTCATTTTTGAGCTCCTTCAGTATTATTGAAGTTTGTCACAAATGAAAAGCAGGTCTAATTAAGAGGTTGAAATACCATTACCTTTGGTATCCTCTGTATCTTAAATCAAAAAGGGGATCTGACACAATATTAAGTCCTCAAATTCCAAAATTCTGAAGTCCGTTCCATAAGTCCTGCTATTGCTTAACTCATCATTTCTTAACCTTTCATTAGAATGCAAAATATTGAGATCAGTGACCATGAGCAGGTTATATGAGTAGGTAAGCTATCAACTTGTCATATCGGTGTTTAGTTACTGTCACTAAATTCATTATTTTTGTTGCCTATCAACATAGGCAGGGAATTCAAAGAATCCATGTAATAATTATAGAGATGAAAACATTGACAGTAAGGAATCATAATGGAGTTAAGCAAGCTTACACGCTATCCAATTACCTTTCACATTTGTGTCTGAGTTAACAACTGAAAGAAAAACTGTTTCACTGCTGAGGAAGGAAAAGTCTTTATAGAAATAATTGATACAACATCCAATTATTTTTGAAACCTGTATTAGTAAACCAGAGTTACTGCAATCAACTTGAAGCCACAGATTGCAAATCATACTTCCTAAATAGTCTGCTTTGGCAATTAATTTTATTTTTCATCATTCTCCAAAATTAAAGAAGAAGAATGAAGATACTAGACCACTGTTTCTGAAAGCTTGGTCCATGGACAATTTGCATCAAAATCATGTGTGCTTCATTCACTTATTCAATCATTAACAATTTTTTGCTCATTCATTAATGAACTCTTTAGTATGTTTTTATTATGGGCCAAGTGCTTGTTAATTTTCTGGGGGCTGCAAGGGTACATAAGAAAGTTTCTCTCTTGCTATCAGAGCTGAGTATTATTGGAAAGGAAATGATCCTGAGCCCCATCCCAGGCCTACAAATAAGAATACCTGGTGATTGGGCCATCTGAGCTTTTGCCTTCACTTTATAGGGAACATTGCTAACAAGGAGGAAAACTGTCCATAGTTAATTATTTCTCAGTTCAGTACAACTTGAGATACGACTTTAAAAATTGTACATTTTTTTCACCATCTGCTTTCCGAAACTGCATGTTGGAAATAGGTGAGGAGTTCTCTTTGCTAATTTACAAGTATACACAAACACCCACACCCACACTCACCACACAAACCTCCAACTTCCTCACTAACATGGGATACTGAAGACATGGACTGGAGACTTTTCATCTAAAACATTTCTATTGGGGCATGAAGTTTCTGTTAATATTACATGAACTCTTCGATTGATTTACTCAAGCCTGTCTGATTTTTCTGTAATTCTCACATTTGACTGCTTCCATTCTATACTCTTCTCTCTTTGCTGTCTTTTAAAAATATACATTTAATAGTACGTATTGGATAAAATCTGTTGTTTCATCTGCTTCATCAGTGGCATTAATATTTTTCAGCTTCTAAATTGAGGCCCAGTGTCAATGTTTTCTTATAGTGATCCTATACTCTTCTTGGCCCCTTTTAACTGTAACTGAAGCCCTGATTTATTTCATGTTTTCTAACTGGATTCTCCTTCCTTCATAGCTTTTCTAATTATTCTTTTTTAACCATTAGCGCCATTTTTTGGAGAGAAGGGGATCAATATCTTCACTACACTTTCGTTTTTAATGTGTCACCTGCTTATGTTGGAAAGCCGAGGCCCCCTACAGCCAATAAAGTTAGCAAAGTCGCTGCCCAAAGATAAAGTGAGACTAATTTGCAGCTGACATACCCCAAGAGATTTGGGAGCCCAGCCAGCCTGAACTTGGAAGCAGTGATGAAGCTGTCCACTGCCCAAGACTCTTTTCATTCTGATTCAGTGCAGAAAGGGTGGCCTGGAACAAAGTGGTGCCCAACTAGATTCTAGGAGGCCTAAATTTCATCCCCTGAGTACACACCATGAATCGGGTCACAACGAAGACAGGAAATAATATAGAATAAGGCAGTCCATCTCTGACAGAAAACATTTTAGGGTATTAAATATAATATGCTAATTGTACAGCCATATTTCAGCCATGTCAGGTGAGAGAAAGCTACACATGTTTTTCTAAGAATAATTTCAACGGCTTCATTTAGTTGCACATTGTGACTCAATACTCGTGTTTTGCTGAGGCACATTTAAAGAACATAGTTGATATTTCCACTGTTTAGTGGGTTCTTTCAGTTGAATATGTGTTTTTTCCCTATGAATTACCATGAAATACCTCCCTAAAGAGCACATCCATGGTATTCTTAATTAACTTCAGGGTAGGATTGAGCTGCTAGCAATTTCTCAGTGTCAGGATCAAATACAGTGACTTTCACTGCATTATTTCATGCATGGAAATTCCCATAAACAAGTTAAGCATGTAGCTATTAAAAGAATCTTGAACCCCAGACTTTAATGTGTAAAAGAAAATAGGCAAGTATGACGAAAATGAACAAGACACTAATGTACAAATAATAAACCAGCAGAGTTTCAAAAACTTCACTGAATTTGGCATCTTTGATCCGGATACTATATGTATACTATATAAAATTATTTATAGCTCTGTAAAGTGATACGAGCCTAACTTTCAGGTGTTTCATTATTAAATTAGAACATTTGTTTTAGAATTTGTAGGAATTAATAGAATGTGCCTCTTGTGATGCTGTCATAAAGGTTCTTAGAAAACTATTCACATTTTGGAGGCTTTTATAATAAATGAGTCTTCGGTATATTTCACAAGCTTCTGTAGTTTGTCTGACATTTAGGTCTTCCGTTGAAGCCAAGACAAGACAATGACATAAGTAAATCCTCAGTCCTAATTTCCCCCCCATTTATTTCTGTCATCCTGCTGCTTGGCAGCTGCAGACCCAGCTCTTACCTCTAGGCAAGCAGGCAAGCAAGCGTCTCTTTCTTGAACTAATGGCCGGGCGGCTCCTTGGATTAATTGGCAAGTCAATGGTGCAGCCTGCGTGTCGTTTCCCCAGGAGACCTGGTACTTCACATCAGCAACTTTTTAAAATCAGTTTGGTCTTAAGTTTGCTCCCAGTCTTAACTCTTTCTTGGCCACTTGTATGCAATAAATGGCCATAGTGAGTATATGGCTCATATGGGATAAGATGCATCTTTCAAAAAGACTTGAGAAAAGTGAGAAAGAGTAGCTGATTATGAAATGAGTACAACATGTTTGAAAAACAGATGTTTCTTTTTTAAAATCAACTTTTGTTTTGACCATTTATGTACAGAAAGGGCTTTCAGGGAATCTTAAGATAAAGCTCATCATTTTTGATGAGCTTTGTTGGGTAATTTTCCTTGTAATTATTATTTGAATTCTTAATTCCCTTGTACTTACTCATCCTGAGGCAGAACAGACTAAAAATTATAATTTTTAGTTCTGGCTTGACCACAAATTTGCTAAGTGATGTTGGAAATATAAGATGAAATTCACTTTCTTCTGTGTAAAATTAATAATTTAGTTAAGGTAAGGTGTTTTCCAACTCCAAAATTCTGGATATATTCTGAAAATTTAGCCAGTGACTCTAAATCTGTTCTCTAGAGATAGAATCTCAAGTACTTCTAATAAGTTTCTTTTTTATTTAATAACTCTCAGAATTGAAAATTTTATAAGTAAATTTAGCAGGAACTGGTTCTGCTTAGAAATTATTCTCTTTAAAGGGCCCAATGCTCCAGACCAGTATTGTCTAATAGAAATATAAATTGGGCCACCTAATTTTAAGTTCAAATAACTTTACATTTTCTAGTAACCATGTTTATCCAAATGATAAGGAAAATTCCTTATTCCAAAATATAAGGAAACCAACAAAATTATTTTAATAATATATTTTAAATCAATATATTAAAAATATTATCATTATATTATATAGTCAATATTTTAAAAATTATTAATGGCATATTTTACATTCCTTTTTTCTTGTGTATTTTACACTTTCAAAAAAATCTCAATTCAGACACTATACTGTTTTCTAGTTTTATTAAGAAATAATTGAATACATCACCATATAAGTTTAAGGTCTACAGCATGATGGTTTGGCTTACATATATTGTGACATGATTATAGTAGGTTTAGTTAACACTCATCATATCACATAAATACAAAAAAAAGAAAAGAAAAAATATTTCTCCTTGCACTAAGAACTCTAAGGATCTACTCTCTTAACAACTGTCTCGTATTTCATACCATGTTGACTATAGTCTTAGTGCTGTACAATATAACCTTTGTACTTTATATTATAACTCAAAATTTATACTTTTTCACTACCTTCCTCCAATTCCTTCTCCTGACAACAACCTGCCTCTGGTAGCCACAATCTGATCTCTTTTTCTAAGAGTTTGTTATTGCTTTTGTGTTGTGTTAGATTCAACATATAAGTGAGGTCATACGGTATTTGTCTTTTCTCTGTCTTATTTTACTTAGCATAATGCCCTCAAAGTCCATCCATGTTATTGCAAATGACAGGATTTCCTTCTTTCATATGGCTGATATTATTACATTGTATTGTCTATGTATGTATGTATGTGGGTGTGTCTGTGTGTGTGTATATATGTGTATGTCTATATATATATATATACCACAATGTCTTTATCCATTGATGGACAACTTAGGTTGTTTCCATCTCTTGGCTATTGTAAATTATTGTAAATAACAATGCAATGAACATGGGGGAGCAGACATCTCTTTGACATATTGTTCTCAATTTGGATATATTCCCAAAAGTGGAATTGATGGATCATAGCAGTTCTATTTTTAAGTTTTTGAGAATGCTCCATACTGTTTACACCAATTTACAATCCCACCAACAGAACATAGGGTGCCCTTTCTCTATATCCATACCAGCATTTGTTATCTCTTGGCATTTTGATAATAGCCATTCTAATAGCAGTGAGATGATACCTCATTTTGGTTTTGATTTGCATTTCTCTAATGACTGGTGGTGTTGAGCATCTTTTCATGTACCTGTATGACACTTATATGTTCTTTTTAGAAAAATGTTTGACTTACATATGTTGTGTATACTATTCAAGTCCTTTGCCCATTTTTAGTTTGGACTATTTATGGAGTTTATTGAGTTGTATAAGTTATTGTTTATATATTTTAGATATTAACCACTTACTATGTTTATGGTTTGCAGAATATTTTTTTCCCATTATGTAGGTTGTCTTTTCATTTTGTTAATGCTTTATTTTCGGAGGCACTAAATTTTTATCAGAAATATTTAATCTGTATTTTGATTTCATAAAATTTACAACAGGAAAAATGGATCACACCTTGACATTGTTCCACAGATACTAAGAAGTGTTTAATTAATTTTGGATTTAAATTTAATTTAAGTTAAATTTAAAAATTAAGTTCTTAGTGGCACTAGCCACATTTCAACTGCTCAGTAATCACTGGTGGCAAGTGGTATCACATTGCACAGTGCATATCTAAAGGCAGATCCACTTCTCACTGGAGATCAAACTTGAAAATTTGAAGCCTTCTTAATTAACATCAACAAAAAATTCTGTAGAGGGTGAAAGAGACTTTCTTGTTAAATTTGTGATTTAATAATATGTTAAAATACGTAATTTGTCCTTTTTTTTTTTAACCCCAGCTCTTCTCTACAAATGTCTGTTCCTGTGTCAGAATTATTATAACTCTGGGACCCTTATTTTTGAGCAAAACCAGGATACCCAACCTCTCCTTTTAAGTAAAATTCTAAAGCAATAAGTAATAATTACATAAGAGTTTTCTGTTTTTGCTGATAATCATAACTTACAGAGTAAAGCATCTGAAGAGCAAGAGAAAATCTTGTCCAAATCCAAGCATGTAAGTACACTAGAGGATCAATTTCTTAAGAACATATACTATGAATGATTTCTTAATTTTTTTATTAAGGTATGATTGATATACAATCTTATGAAGGATTCACATGAGCAACATTCATCCGTATTATCAAGTCCCCCCCACATCCCATTGAAGTCACTGTCTATAAGCATAGTAAGATGCTATGGAGTCACTACTTGTCTTCTTTGTGCTATACTGCCTTCCCCATGAACCCCCTAACATTATGTGTGTTAATCATAATGCGATTTAATCCCCTTCTCCCTCCCTCCCCTCCCTTTGGTAACCGCTAGTCCCTTCTTGGAGTCTGTGAGTCTGCTGCTGTTTTGTTCCTTCAGTTTTGCTTTGTTGTTATACTCCACAAATGAGTGAAATAATTTGGTACTTGTCTTCTCCACCTGCCTTATTTCACTGAGAGTAATACCCTCTAGCTCCATCCATGTTGTTGCAAATGGTAGGATTTGTTTTATTCTTATGGCTGAATAATATTCCATTGTGTATGTGTACCACATCTTCCTTAGCCATTCATCTACTGATGGACACTTAAGTTGCTTCCATATCTTGACTATTGTAAATAGTGCTGTGATAAACATAGGGGTGTATATGTCATTTTGAACCTAGGTTCTGGTTTTATTTAGGTAGATTCCTAGGAGTGAATTTCTGGTCAAATGGTTTTCTATTTTTTAGTTTTTTGAGGAACCTCCATATTGCTTTCCTCAATGGTTGAACTAATTCACATTCCTACCAACAGTGTACAAGGGTTTCCCTTTCTCTGCATCCTTGCCAGCATGTGTTATTCCTTGTCTTTAGGATGTTGGCAATCCTAACTGGTGTGGGTGGTGTCTCACTGTGGTTTTAATTTTCATTTTCCTGATAATTACCTATGTGGAGCATTTTTTGATGTGCCTGTTGGCCACCTGAATTTCTTCTTTGGACAAGCGTCAGTTCAGATCCTCCACCCATTTTTTAACTGGGTTCTTTGCTTTTTGGATGTTGACTTGTGTGAGTTCTTTATTTATTTTTGATGTTAACCCCTTATTGGATATGCTGTTTACCAATATATTCTACCATACTGGAAGATGTCTTTTTTCTACTTATGGTGACCTTTTCTGTACAGAAACTTTTTAGTTTGATGTAGTCCTATTCATTCATTTTTTCTTATGAATCCGTTGCCCAAGGAGATGTGTTCAAGAAAAAGTTGCTCATGTTTAAATTTGAGATATTTTTGCCTCTGTTTCTTCTAAGAGCTTTATGGTTTCATGGCATACATTCAGATCTTTGATCGATTCAAGTTTACTTTTGTGTGTGGAGTTAGACAATAATCCAGTTTCATTTTCTTACATGTAGCTGTCCAGTGTTTTCAACACTAGCTGTTGAAGAGGCTGGCTTTTCCCCATTGTATGTCCATGGCTCCTTTATCATATATTAGTTGGCCATATATGTGTGGGTTTATATCTGGGCTCTCTATTCGATTCCATTGATCTATGGGTCTGCTATTGTGCCACTACCAAATTGTCTGGATATTGTGGCTTTGTAGTAGAGCTTGAAGTTGGGGAGCGTAAACACCCCTGCTTTATTGTTGCTTCTCAGGATTGCTTTGGCTATTTGGGGTCTTTTGTGGTTCCATATGAATTTTAGAACTATTTCTTCTAGTTTGCTGAAGAATGCTGTTGGTATTTTGATAGGGATTGCATTGAATCTGTAGACTGGTTTAGGCAGAATTGCCATTTTGACAATATCAATTCTTCCTATCCATAAGTGTGGTATGTATTTCCATTTATTGGTGTCTTCATTAATTTCTCTCATGAGTGTCTTATAGTTTTCAGGGTATAGGTCTTTCACTTCCTTAGTTAGGTTTATTCCTAGGTAGTTTATTCTTTTTGATGCAACTGTAAATAGAATTGTTTTCCTGATTTCTCTTTCTCCTAGTTCATCGTAAGTATATAGGAATGCAACAGATTTCTGCGTATTAATTTTGTATCCTGCAACTTTGCTGAATTCAGATATTAGTTCTGTAGTTTTGGAGTGGATTCTTTAGAGTTTTTAGGTACAATATCATGTCATCTGCAAACAGTGACAGTTTAACTTCTTCCTTGCCAAGCTGGGTGTCTTTTATTTCTCTGTGTTTTCTGATTCTTATGGCTAGGTTCTCCAGTGCTATGTTGAATAAAAGTGGTGAGAGTGGGCATTCTTGTCTTGTTCCCAATCTTAAAGGAAAAGCTTTCAGCTTTTCACTGTTAAGTATGATGTTGGTATGGGTTTGTCATTGTTGCCTTTATTATGTTGAGGTACTTGCCCTCAATACCCTTTTTTGAGTTTTTATCATGAATGGTTGTTTAATTTTTTCAAATGCTTTTTCAGCATCTATGGAGATGATCATGTGAATTATGTCCTTCTTTTTGTTGATGTGGTGTATGAAGGTGATGGATTTTCAAATATTGTACCATCCTTGTATCCCTGGAATAAATCCTAGTTGATCATGATGGATGATTTTTTTGATGTATTTTTGAATTTGGTTTGCTAATGCTTTGTTGACTATTTTTGCATCTATGTTCAGTGATATTGGTCTATAATTTTCTTTTTTTTTGGTTATGTGTGTGACTGGTTTTGGTATAAGAGTGCATCATAGAATGAGTTTGGATGTATTCCCTCCTCATCTACTTTGTGGAAAACTTTAAGGAGTATGGGTGTTAGGTCTTATCTAAATGTTTGATAAAATGCAGTGGTGAAGCCATCTGGTCCAGGGGTTTTGTTCTTAGGTAGCTTTTTGATTACCAGTTCAATTTCATTGATGGTAGTTAGTCTGTTCAGATTTTCTGTTTCTTCCTGGGTCAGTCTTGGAAAGTTGTATTTTTCTAGAAAGTTGTCCATTTCTTCTAGATTATCCAATTTATTAGCATATAATTTTTCATAGTGTTCTCTAATAAGTTATTCTATTCCTATGGTGTCTGTAGTGATTTTTCCTTTCTCATTTCTTGTTCTGTTTTTGTGCATAGACTTTTTTTCTTGATAAGTCTGGGGAGTGGTTTATCTTGCTTATTTTCTCCAAGAACTAGCTCCTGCTTTCATTGATTCTTTCTACTTTTTATTCTTCTAAATTTTATTTATTTCTTCTCTCATCTTTATTATGTCCCTCTTTCTACTTATTTTGGGCCTCATTTGTTCTTCTTTTTCTAGTTTCATTAATTGTGAATTTAGGCTGTTCATTTGGGATTGTTCTTCTTTCATGAAGTAAGCCTGTATTGTAATATACTTCCCTCTTAAACAGCCATTGCTGCATCCCACAGATTTAGTGGTGTTGAGTTGTTTTTATTTGTCTCTATATTTTTCTTGATGTCTGTTTTTATTTGGTTATTGATCCATTTATTAATTAGGAGCATGTTATTAAGCCTCCATGTGTTTTTGGCCTTTTTGTTTTCTTTATATAATTTATTTCTGGTTTCATACCTTTTTGGTTGGAGAAAGTTGTTGGTAAAATTTCAATCCTTCTGAATTTACTGATGCTTTTTTTGTGGCCTAGTATGTGATCTATTCTGGAAAACGTTCCATGTGCACTTGAGAAGAATTTGTATACTGCTGCTTTTGGATAGAGTGTTTTGTAGAAGTCTGTTAGGTCCATCTGTTCTAATGTGTTGTTCAGTGCCTCTGTCTCCTCACTTATTTTCTGTCTGATTGATATGTCCTTTGGAGTGAGTGGTGTGTTAAAGTCTCCTAAAACGAATGCATTGCATTCTTTTTCCTCCATCTAATTCTGTTAGTATTTTTTTCACTGTGTTGGGTGCATAGATATTTATAATGGTTATATCCTCTTGTTAGACTGACCCCTCTATGATTATGCAATGTCCTCTTTGTCTCTTGTTACTTTCTTCGTTTTGAAGTCTATTTTGTCTGATACAAGTACTGCAACACCTGCTTTTTTCTCCCTATTATTTGCATAAAATATCTTTTCCATCCCTTCACTTTTAGTCTGTGTTTATCTTTGGGTTTGAAGTGAGTCTTTTGTAAGCAGCATATAGATGCGACTTGTTTTTTTTATCCTTTCAGTAACTCTGTGTCTTTTGATTGGTGCATTCAGTCTATTTACATTTAGGGTGATTATCGGAAGATATGTACTTATTATCATTGTAGCCTTTAGATTCAGGGTTACCAAGGGTTCAAGGGTAGCTTCTTTACTATCTAACAGTGTAATTTAACTCATATAGTATGCTATTTCAAATGCAATCTAAAGGTTCTTTTTTTTCCCCTCCCTTCTTTTTCTTTCTCCTCCATTCTTTATATATTAGGTATCATATTCTGTACACTGTGTATCCCTTGACTGACTTTGGGTATAGTTGATTTAATTTTGCATCTGCTTAGTAATTAATTGTTCTACTTTCTTTACTGTGGTTTTATTTCCTCTGATGACAGCTATTTAGCCTTAGGAACACTTCCATCTATAGCAGTTCATGTAAAATACACTGTAGAGATGGTTTGTGGGAAGTAAATTCCCTCAACTTTTGCTTAGCTGGAAATTGTTTAATCCCTCCTTAAAATTTAAATGATAATATTGCTGGGTAGAGTATTCTTGGTTTGAGGCCCTTCTGTTTCATTGCATTAAATATATCATGCAACTCCCTTCTGGCCTGTAAGGTTTCTGCTGAGAAGTCTGATGATCGCCTGATCGATTTTCCTTTGTAGGTGATCTTTTTTCTCTCTCTGGCTGCTTTTAATACTCTGTCCTTGTCCTTGATCTTTGCAATTTTAATTATTATATGTCTTGATGTTGTCTTCCTTGGGTCTCTTGTGTTGGGAGTTGTGTGCACTTTCATGGCCTGAGAGACTATTTCCTTTCCCAGGTTGAGGAAATTTTCAACAATTAGTTCCTCAAGGAGACTTTCTATCCCTTTTTCTCTCTCTTCTTCTGGTTCCCTAAATGTGAATATCATTCCATTTGGATTGGTCACACAGTTCTCTTACTATTCTTATTTCCTAGAGATTCTTTATTCTCTCTGTGCCTCAGCTTCTTCGTATTCCTGTTCTCTGTTTTACGTACTGTCTCCTCTACCTCATCTAATCTGTTTTTAAATCCATCCATTGTATGTTTCATTTCAGTTACTATATTTTCAAAGTTTCTATCTCTTTCTTGAAGTCCTCCCTGAGGTCTTGAATATTTTTCTGTAGCTCTGTGAGCATGTTTATGATTTTTATTTTGAAATGTTTATCCAGAAGATTGGTGATTTCAGTTTTTCTTAGCCTTCTTTCTGTTGTTTTAGGGATTTTGGTTTGTACAAGGTTCTTTTGCCATTTCATATTTTTATGATTACTGTGGAATTATAACTTTTTGTTGGCAGTGCCCTCTAGTGCCCAGAAGCTCTACTTTATGAAGCTTCCCAGCACCTGGAGCATTGGCAGGGGTCACAGGTGAGCTGCACCAGTGCCTGCTGGGAGGAAAGACCTCTTTCCTTCTTTTCAGCTCTGCAGTGCCTGCCTTCCCTGCCGGGGTCATTGAGTTGAGTGCACAGGAGTGAACCTTTGCATTAGTCCCCTGTAGCTGCCTTAGGTGCCACTGCCCTCCAGCTGTCCTGACTCAATGGCAGGGGCAGCAGGTTTGTAGACCAGTGCCAGCCAGGACTGAGTGGCAGGCTGTGAATTGCAGTGGAGGGTTCAGCTCTGCTTTGCCAGCTGGAGAATGGAGCTCCTGAAGCTCCTGAAAGTTCCCAATATTCTGGGCTGAGTGTGCTGGGACAATTTTGTCCACTTGTCCTTTCTCCTGAACAGCAGGCTCTGAGTAATCCTTGCCCCTTTAGTGCTCCTCTCGCTATTGGGAAGTCTTTCAAAGTGCCCACCTTTGTTTTGTCCCAGATTGGCAAATTGTGGGTACCTGTTCTCCAGAAGCAGCTGGAAGCTCAGTCTCTTTATTTAAGTAGTCTTCCTGTCTTTGCTTTCCAACCTCACTAATCTCCAGAGTACCATGTAACGTGGGTTCATGCTCCTGGAGCAGATCTCCAGGTGTGGGTGTTAAGCAGTCCTGGGCTTCTACTCCCACCTGCTCCATTTCTCTTCCTCCTGCCAGTGAGCTGGGATTCGAGGAGGGCTTGGTTCCCAGCAGATCATGGCTTTGCTACTTTACCCTTTTGCGTGAGGTCTTCTCTTTCCCCAGATGTAGGCTGTCTGTTGCAGTATTCTTTTCGGTTGCTCTTTCACGATTAGTTGTATTTGTTGTATTTTCATGGTATATAGTGGTTTTGGGAGGAGGTTTCTGCCTTACTTCTGACACTGCCATGTTTTTTTGATCCACCCTGTGAATGATTTCTTTATATTTCAGTTTCCTATGCTATGAGTAAAAATCATTAAAGAAGATTAAAGATTTCCCTTAACTTTGAATATGATATTTAATAAAGAAAAAAAATCTATGTTCATTGTGAAAGGGGAGCTAGACATCAAATTTTAGCAATGAAAGAAAATTAAAGGTCTTGTAGTCTAAACTGCACATTTTACAAGAAAGAAAACTGAGCCCCAGAGAGGCAAATTGACCTGGACTGTAACACAGTTTTTTTCCTGATTCCCTACTTAGTATTTTCCTCAAAATTTATGCAATCGAATGTTTATAAATGTAATATTTCAAAATCGTTATATACTTAATTCTTAAGGCTACTGGCCAAGTACATAGAACAATAGAAAGATTTACTTCTGTTCTTGCATACTAAAAAGCAGCCCTAAATTTAGCAATAATAATGTTGTTCATTATATACTTTTATCTTCTCCAATCCTGCAAAAGTATGAAGGCCCCATGTAGAGGTGGACTATAAGAAAATTAAAACTTTATAAAACTTACTACAAAACATTTATAACCAGAATAAATATTTCAAATAATGTCCTCTTAAAAAATCTGTAATGTGAGAATCAAGGTATTTAATAAGGTATAAACTCTCTCTGAGTATAGAGTAGCTTGTTCTATTAATTAATATGATAAAAATGAAAATGTATCCAGTAACATTGTTCATTATATTTTACTTATAAATAGCTACTATCTACAAATACTGAATCATGTTTGCTCTTTTGTTTGTTTGTTTTTATGTAAGGGTAACACCATGATGCTAGCAAAGCAAAATTCATATATTCATTAAAAAGTCAGATTTTTTTAGACTAGTCTGCTTATTGATAAAAACTTACCCTCAAAAATTTCAAGTTTGTAAGGGATATGTATTTCAGGATGACCCAAACTAATAATTTTTAAAATTTAGTCAAAATCACTACCAAAAATGTTGATAGTTATGGAAGCTGAATGATGAGTTCATGACAGTCAATTTACTTATATTCTCTAATTTTGTATACATTATTTTAACATTTTTCATAATAAAAAGTTTTCAAAAAAGATTTTAAGAAGAGATGCTGATTTTCCAAGATTATGGAATTATAATACTCAAAATCTTTGTAGAAATAAAGTTAAAAGAATTATCAATAATAAAAAACCCTAAGTATTTGGTATAGTCGTTATAAATTAAGAATATATTGTATATGGTTTAAGAGAAACCTCAAAAATAGGAAGAACCAGGATAAATCTATGACCTAAACATCAGGAGCTCCTGGACTTTCACCATGGTGTCTACACTGATATTAAGGTTGTTTAACCTTAACTTTTTCAGAGTCTCAATATCAAAAGTCAGATTCTTGAGGTGAGAAAAATAATTGATTATTCACTTGAGTCAGCCAATGGACTAGCTCATTCCAGGTCAATTGTCCATTTCTGGTCCAATCAACTGAAGTCTGGGGAATGAGGTTATCATATAATGCATGGGACCATGCTCTCCTGGGCAGTAGACAGAATAAATTAATTATAAAGGGGCAGGGACAGGAACAAAATGATGGATGCTTCAATAATATTTTTTTACATTAGTATTGGAGTATCCTCCATGTTTCTTCTGGCCTCAATGTGCCTGCTTTTTCATCAAAAGTTACATAGTCTTTCAATATATGTATTCCAGACTTTTCTAGAAGGTCGCCCCATTTTTGTTTAGAGTTTATTCTTGACTGGATCTTTGATTTTTTTCAGTATACAACAATCATCTTCATTTCATTCTACTACTGAGCTTACATATTACAGTCTGTGTTTCTCTAGGCCATTCCAACTTTCAGTGATGAAAGGGTCAAAAAAAGCTGTAACAAAATGACATTTAATTTGCAGCAGATATTTAGTGGCAAGACATTTTCAGTGTAAAAGGGGAGAATATCTGTGATTTTTCTGGGTTTTCTTTTAATGTTTTCAAGATGGTTAATGTTACTGCAAGCCCCATCCTTGAATGAAAGAGTTCAAAGACAGGAAACAGGAAATAGCTTCCCAACAGGCTTACCCTTTAACATCTCACTGGCCAAAACTGGGTCACAATTCCATGGATCTCTGTTCACCATCAAGTCACCACTGAAGTTTGATAAGAAAGTAAAAAGAGGAAATAGCTTTGGTGTAGACGTGAAATGGTATTTGTAACTACACCCTGCATTATTGTATAGATACTAAAATTTGGATGGAATTGACATTACCCCAGTGGCCCTTGATTAGTGAGGCCCCATGCATCTCTTTTCCATGGTGATTAGTTCACTAACCCAGGCTTAAGCCAACTGGCACATGCCTTTTCTCTGGCCACAGGAATGCTTTCAGGGCTGGTGTGATCAAAACTTAGCTGACAGCTTTTACTGGATCTTCTTGAGTACAGAAACTCTCTCATTGCCTATGAAATGCCTTATACAAATACTTCTTTAAGCATTTTGTCTTAAGAAGGAAAATCAAATTGAAGATGAATCTGACTCCACAGAAGACCAAGCAGAGAGGAAAAAAATAGGTTCCTTGTTAACATAGTGGAGCTGCCGAATCAAGCCCACTGTGGAGTTGGGTGAGCCAGGCAATCCCCTTTTGTGTTGAAGCTAGTTTAGGATTTCTGCTAAGTGTTAGTTCCCAAATAATATAGAAAGTTTTGATTTGCTATTACTTCTTAAAAAAATATGGAACATATGACAAAGACATTTGTATTTATGAAAAAAATGCTCTAGCAAATCTATTGTAAAGATTTTTTAAAGTCTACCCTTTAGACTTTTAAATTCCCAGTAGTCCATTCCCAGAAATGTTGCAGGAGGTGAATATCCCTTCCACAACCTGCGTTATCATTGGAGGCCTGTGCTTTGGCCTTTTCTTCTTACCATCACCACCAATGCTACCACTGCCCCTGTTGCCTTCAGCCTGCTTTGAGAGTGCCCGCCTTGCTCTACTTGGTCAGACCTAGTGGCCACGGGCCACTTAGCTCTCATGCCGGGATTCCTTTATTTGGATTGTGCAACATTTACATAAAGGGGTTTTCCCATGTTATTCATTAATAAATGTATGTGGGCTGTTTCCAAACGCATTCCCACTTGTTCCGTAGACCTGTGAATCTTGATGCCCTGCACCCAGTGCCACAGAGACCCAAGCAGAAAGTCACTTTTCTGGTTAGTTTATTTGAGCTTGAGATAGAACTTATAAAACTTTTACCTGGATAAATTCATGCTCTTGGGTGGAAAAAATATGAGAAAATTGTAGTTGGCTCACTTTCCTAGGGGATCCTCAGAATTCAGAGTTGATGGAGTGGGGTTAGCAATGACATCATGTCTGACCTTCTTGCTCTGGCCTTTCAGTGACTGCTGATGCGTTTATGATGCCATTGGCTGGTGTGCTGTGACTTATCACTTTGAGAAACCAAAAGTTAAGGCTTAGAAATTTTTGTAATAGGGACTTTTTGTTAATTATTTTTATATTAATTCATATACTGTCATTAGGAATGTTTAATTTTTCTATAGCTGATCTTTTGCCCTTAAGTATCCTGGAGAAAAGAAAATTAGTTCTTTGCATACAGCCATAGTTTGTCTTTATCTATATGATTGTTTTCAAGTATGTTTTACATACATAAGAGAAACTGTATTTATATATTAATTTGTTTAATTAAGTTAGTGTCCTTATTTTTAATATTTTCTTAAAATGGAATGTAGACATATGTGAAGATTATATTCAATGAACTAGTACCATCCTGCTGCGCCTTGACCACCAGTACATGCCTGTGCTAGGCCACGTTTCATTTCCAGTTTATTTCAATTAAGTGTCTGTAATGTAATTACATGGCACAGGAAGAATCTGTTGATGTTGTGAATTTGATTTTTAATAAGATTACTCTAAACTATAATGTGCCTTTATAACTTTGAAAATTTCTGTTAGGTGATTATCTTCCTATCAACTGGTAGGAAATGTCTTATTTGCACAATTATTGGGAAGGATTTTTTTAAGGTGGGTTACAGTGGTGAAGGGACTAGAGTCATTGTTGGTTTATTAACCATAAATTCTTTCTTAATACATCTGGAATTTTTTGGCTGAAGATATTTCCAAAATATCACATACATGAAAAGTTTTCATTTAGAGTAAAAACTTATTACTTATATTGTTAAATTTGACTAAATTTTTTTCTCCCACTGTTTCTATTCTTTACCCACATTTTCCTTGCCTTTTTCTCAAGTTTCCAGGATTTCTACTTGGAAATGAGGCCTTGTGTAATCACAGTCCTTAATATTCAAGTTGCTAATGAGCACTTGGCTTTTTAGTTTTGAGACATTTTTCTGCAACAGTTGCAGGGCAGGTGTCCCTGTGAAAGGAGGTTAGTGAGTTTCACTCTTCAATTGATAACATCTTTGGCTAATATTCTCACTAAAATTAAGATAAGAACTGTAAAAATTATTGTCATGTGTTGAAGAAAAAAACCGACAATGATAATCTTATCATTGTAATAACACTATTATTTTAAATATCGAAGAAAACATACAATATTTCCACTATTTTATTATCATTGATTGATATGGTCTTCCCAGAAGATTTTTAAATTAGAAGCATGTTTTCAAAAATTGCTAATTAATGTCAAACATAATGACCACTGGATTGAACATATTCTTTTAATTTAAACATATTCCAATCTAACGTATTTAATAAATACAATAATTGGATAACCATGAGTTTGATTTTAATTTTACTATAAACTCATTCTGAAACCCAAAAGGAATTGTTTATAATTTAGGAGTTTTCATTATTTAACTGTATCAGTAACCTGGAAAAATTGGTTTTACCTTCACCATTTTAGGTAAATATTTTACTCTATTTTTGGTAGAAAAATTACTAATTCAATTTTTTCCCATTTCTTTAATTTCTAATATTTAATCCTCTAAATCAACATTGCTCAAAAGAAAAGGCATGGCATTTAGATAGCTATGCATGTTAATAATCAAGTATAGTATGAATAAAAAACAAATTATGAAGAAGATATTGTATATGTTCATTCAATAATGAGCTTACCTTATTTTCTTATACTTAAAATAATTTAAAGATATAATACAATCTAATTAAATAAAGCAGTTCTATGGCTACCAGTAGTATATTCAAAGTAGAATTTTTCTTTCTGTATTAAAATTCAGAAACCTTAAATAGAAAATAGAATTGGAGAAATTTTTTAATTTGAGGTTTTACCACAGTAGTAATGTCTAGATAATAGACTTAAATTCTTTTGTGTTAAATGAGAATACTTGACACGTATTTGTCACTGTGTCTTTTTTCAGCTTGACAATTGAAGTTGACCTCCTAGCGCCGCTCCCCAAGAAAACCTTGGCTGCAGTCTTTGACATTAGAACTCCCTGCAGTCTTTACCTTGGACCTTTGAGATTCAAAGCTGCCACCTTATGTGAACTATGGTCAGTTATGTACCAACCAGTTTTATTTGCCAGGGATCAAGATGAGACCGAGTAAGTACCTGGCTATACTTCTGAAATTAATAGTCATCTTGACAAGAGTTATCTTTTTCTCTGATTGTAATTGATGAATTTTAATTGGATCTCTAGAGATCTGTAAGTGACTGAGGCTCCTTGGTCCAGAGTAGTACATTGAGCCACCAAATTTTAGTCCTTTAGGTTTTTTTTTCCCCCTTGGCTCTTAAAACAAGAGTTGAACAGTTAACACTGTTTAATTCTTTTTTTCAATATGTAGTTTTTCAAGTATAGCACTATGATGATTTTGTCATTGGCTATGTCATTTGACCAATGGCCTGATTATTGCTTGAATTTGTTAAATACATCATAAATTAGAATGATTTAATTTCTAATCTACACTGGGCTAGACGAGGTAGGAGGAAGACTTTCTCCTGGTATACCAAGTTACCTTTGTAAATCTCAATCCTATAACTTAAGTTTGAAATGACATTTCTCAAGTCTTGCAGTTTTGAAATAGCAATGACAAATATTTTGGGGGAGAAAAATGCTGTTTTTGAAATGTTATTTTTTTATTAGTACTTTTACATGTGTCAAGATGTGCTAGTTATTCGGTGACCTAGTGGCCGTGAACTCATCATTTCACCTTCTTTCCTAGAAGAGAGAAGGTGCCCATCAGCCAGGGGCAATTCTCTGGTGAAGGCGTCAGCTGTGACCTGTTAGCAGCCAACACTTATAGTGGCTGATAGATGAAAGCACCGCCCTGGTTAAGAGAATCTGTGTGGAGCATCAGAGCATTGGTCTGTCTGCTGTAGTCAGAAAAGAATATAATAAAGATTTCTAAAACCATGAAATATCATATAAGGTAAGTTTCCAAAAAATTCTATGGTAAGAGGATGAACTACTCCTTAATATTTGAATAGTTTTAAGGTAAATCTAAAAGTGCTAATCTACATAATAAGTGATCATTAATCATTAATCAAGTATATCATAGTCAACTAACATGAGAGTGAATTTTGGATAAATGTTTGAATGAAAAAAAAATCACAAATATTTTTATGGGAGGCTACAATAATCTGATCCTTTAAGATTATCTCCTGGAAGGATGGCTTCCACTTTATGTGTCTGTTGGCAGTAAAGACTAACTTTATGTCTTATATTGGCACTTAGTCATTTTTAATTTAGTAAATATTTATTTAGAACATACTCTGAAATAGGCACTCTGCTTAAAAGTATAATTAAAAAGGTTTAGATGAGATAATTTGTGATCAAAAGTCATACAAGTAAAAATTGACAAACCTTAGGTTGAATGCTACAAGGGAAAATTTGTGGAGGTATCAGAGTATATTTCAGGTATGAGAGCAGTTAGTCTTGGAGTGTAGGGAAGGTTTCCCAGAGGAAATGGTGTTTGAGCTGAGGTCTGAAATGTGATAGGTGTCAAAGAAGATGATGGAGACTGTTTCAAGCACATTAAACAGGTTATGCAGAGGACATAAAATGGAAGAGAAAGGGGTGGTGCTCTCAAGGAGCTGAACAAAGTCTAGGGTAGTAAAAGATTTGGGAGTGTGTGGAAAGTGGCTTAAAACGATAATTTAGGGATAAGCATAGACCAATTCATGAAGAATCTTCTAAACCACAGTAAAATTTGGATCTTTATTCTGAAGGCAATGGGAAATCATTAATGAGCTTTGAACAGGCAAATAGCATTAATGAATTTTCATTTTTAAATATCTCTCTAGTTTCTCTGGGGTGGGGCAAGAGTGGATACTGGCAGGACAGTGAGGAGGTTCTTACAGCTGTACAGGTGAGAAACTGAGAGTTTAGACAAATAAGGTGTATATGGTGAGGGTAAAATGAAGGCCCACCTGCCGGGGGGTAATAGGCAAGGCAAAGGCGAGGCTTCCATGCCTGCTCCTCCTGCTGGATACATGCTTGTTCCTGAGAGGACTGTTTTCCTATGTTCCAGGAGTCCAGTTTTACTTTCATACTGCTGTCTTGATTATAGGAATGGCTAGGGGTTGGCAGAGGGGCCACAGAAGTGTGGTGCTGCCTTCAGTGTCCTGGAAAAGAGATGCAGGGGGTTCTAACTGAGAAATTCTTGTGTCTGTATTCTATTCTTTTCTAGTCCTTCCTCTCAGGAGACCAGCAGTTAATGCTGAATGTGTGGTTCTCATAGATCCGATTCAGAAAGTCATGTTGAGTCGACTCCTTTGCATTACCTGAGTGATTCTGGCTGCAGCATCAGTGGGTCCTCATAAAGTTTTGCTTTACTGCCTCCTTTTTCTATATCGGAAAATTCTAATCCCCAATATCTAGCATGGAGCAAAACTCCGCTACCCGTTCTTCAATATCATAGGTAGGGAACATTTGGAAGTGTGTGGAGCAGAGCTACATAGGCAGATTAAGCATATACTTAAAGGAAATTGCTGGGTCCCTTGTCTGATCTTTCAGGCCCCTTAACTGATAGTCACTAAGAGATAGAAGACTTGCTAAGAACCACTGAATGTATGGCCTAAATTCCCTTTTGCATAGTTGGCCTTTTGGTGGATTTCCAGTGGAGATATCAAGTAGGTTTCTCTTAATGGAGTTTCCGTAGTTTAGACACAGGATTTGGTCTAATAATATAATTTGAAAATCATTAACATAGAGGAAATAATGGCTCAAGTGACCATACAGTTTCTTGTTTAAACCAGGAGCTTTTGAAAGTGAAAGAGGTGTTTTGAACAATCATACTGAAAACAAGTAATTGAGAATGTCCTAGAAACATCAGGAAGTATAGTCACTCCAGCAAAGAGAGAAATCTTGGATATGAATTAAATTATTATGAATTCCTTCACAGAGATTTCATCAATGGAGACTGACATTGTTTTGGATTAACTGCTGTATATAAGTCACTGTTATTCACAACCCATTTAAATAGGAAAAAAGAAGGAAAATGTTTCTAATGACTAATTTGAGCATGAACATGTGTGGACACATACCATTGCACTGTGTATCTAAACTTCAAAGACCTGTATTCCTTTCAACATTAATACCTACTCATGAAAATAATCTGTACTCCCTAAACAGTAAGGAGTGTATGGTGTTCACCTGACATCCCTTTGACCCTAGCAGAAGTACTGAAATTCTGGGATGGCTGGTGAGTTTAACAACAAACACCATCTTGGCTATGTGCCCTTTTGTGCAGGCTGCAGAATGGAATCTTCATTGGTGGCTTAGGCCTAATTGCCTCGGGTTTTTTCCTAAGTAATCCACTAAGCTAAGTCTTGGTTTAATATCCTCCTGCAATGTTTGAATTCTACAATCATGTGCATAGAAAAATTTGGAAAAAGTAAGCATTAAACTTTTTTTTAAACAGTAAGACTTTCAGAGCTGCTATTTCTGAACCTTCAAGATTGATAGCATAGAGGATATTTTAGACTTATTTGATCACCAAAATCTTTTCTTATGAAGAAGACTGTGGGAGTAATGTCTCATAAAACATACATGAGATTTTGTCAAATTCATGTGATAAATTTGAAGGCACACTTTCATTCTGGACATGAGGTTCTACTGTTTGCACTCTGGGGAGCCTCACTTTTGTGCTCCTTTTCTAAGTATAGGTGTTTTCTTTTTCCAGCATTTTTGTATTTTAAGACTACTAGCAGAGTAATCTTATGATATGAATGGGATTGTTGGAATGGGAAATGCTGTGCTCAGTTTGAGGAGTCTGGAGCAGCAGTCTGCAGACCCATGGGCTACAGTTACAATATGGCATACTATCTGGCTGAAAAATGAAGAATTCAGTAAAGAGCTTTAGAGCTGGAAGGTACTTAGATATCTATTTCACTCTTTTTTATTTTACAAATGAGAAAATTAGTGCTCATAAAAGTAGAGTAGTCTACACTTGGTTAGCAGCCAGTAGTAGAAGAAACAGAATTAAAATCTTTATAGCAAATTAGTATTTTTTCCCCCACTACACCATCGTTTCTCACAATCTTTGGAACTCAGTAGTGGCTTAATAAATGTTTCTTGAAAAATAAATGGTTAGCGTAATATAAGCAACTGCATATTTTCTCTGAAGCTCCTCTCTACATCTCTCTTCAGATGAATCAGTAGAAACTAGGTTTTTTTTATAGCTTATTCTTTTAAACCTTAATTCTTATAATATACACTACTTTGCCACCCAAGTTTCTTTTTAACAACCATAGAAATCAATAATTTGGTGCAGAATGCTTCCTTAGTTGTCCATAAAGAAAATGAGGAAAAAACTGTGAGGCATGGATGCTTGAAAACAAAGATTAAAGACAAACTGACAGGTTATTCCTTGAGTAGATTTGTCATTCATGTTTCATATCATTACCTGCCAACCAACACAAAAAGTGGGCTTTATCGCTTAGAGATGCACCATTATAGCCAAATGCATTCATGGTAGACATTTCTCTGTTTTTAATTTGTGAAGTAGCATGGGCATCTGAACCACCGAACCCACAATTCCACGTTATGGTTTCTCATTACTGTGTTTTCTGGGGACACATAGCATGCTTTGACATTTTTTATTATATCTGGGACCATGTGCATTTTATACCAACCATTTCTGCAGATCTAAACTGGGAGACACAGGTGTGCATATGAAGACACATATGCATGCACATGTGTATCAAACAGACATATAATGAAGATCACAAACATAAGCAAACAAAACCATGGCAATACATGGGGTGACCTGTGTGGTGGACATATTGCCCTTAGTAACTTCAGACTTCAAAGAGAGTTACCCTCAAGTTGGCAGAAGGGGGAAGAAAGGAGCTGCTATACACTCGTTAATGATCTAGCTTTAAAAGTAGAGGGGACACATTCTAGAAGAATAGTTGCCATCTCTCCCAAGGTTTCGTGTTCATTTGTGTCACATGCTATATGCCTTATCTCAGGTTTCTCACTGCTGAAATTCATAGGTCATCTCATTTGTATAAATAGTTTAATTTCTTTTGATCACCTACTCTGTTCAAGGTAGGAGTATACTTTGTCAGCTTTTTCCTGGGGCTGGTTTTCATATTTACATAAGTTAAATGTGGTGTTCTTTTTGACATAGAAAGGAAAAAAATCTGTTCATAAGTTCTATGAAATAACCTGTACAATCTTATAAATAGAGAAAATGATGACCAAAATGACATAATTTAATGTGGTTCAGAAAACTTCCTGTCTTAAAACAGTGATTGTTTCCTGTTCATGTTGGTATGTGTACATACATGTGCATGCTAAAATTAGTCATTAGAAACATTTTCCTTCTTCATGTGGTCTTCTTTTAAAATGAAAAACTTTAAGGGAGAGTAAAATATTAAGCCTTTGATACCCTAGGGTCAGTGAACTTATTAGGCACTTTCCTCAGCTGATGAAAATAGAAATGAGTTTAGAGACACAAAGATTTTGTCAATGTCAAAAATTTAAAGTAGGACAACCATGGAATTGGAGAGAATGAAGCTATTCCTAATAGTGCCAATTTGTATTTATGGGGCTGTCTGATATATTTTGAGGACCTGTTAATAGCAGAAAATCATCTGTACACATATGGTGGTGGGTTAACCAGAGTCTTTATGACTTAATTGTTAAAGGTATACTAATTTAATAGATGCAAAGCCAATAGCACTCGAACTCTCACTTCGGTCAAATCGCCCTTTATTCTTATATTCTGCACGCGATGCACTTGATGCGCAATAGGTTGAATCAGAAATGATTTTCAAAGTGAGTTGACAGTGGTCAGATTTCTTTTATAATCGGGTGCCAAGACGATTATTATGCACACATCACATTTAGAGAGGCCTTCTTCTCAAGTAGTAATTTCTATAATACTGGTTAAAAAAAAACTAGACAAGATGTGATTTTTGAGTACAGGTTCTGTGCAAAGCTGGAATGTAATTGTAGGCTGTATTATTAACTCACAGGCTGGCATCATTTCAGCATTAAAAAAAACAGTTATGGGAATGAGGACCCTCTTTTTTAATCATGAAAGAGCTTGTGTATGGATATTATGAGGGATTTTCCCAAGCCTTATTCTTAAACAGATTACACTATTCAAAATCTCAAAGAATCAAAATCGTGCTCAGCTGGGGCAGTCAATGTGCAGTCTAAACATGTGACAGATGCAGAGAAAACTTCAAAGATGCCATTACAAATGCCTGTGGAGATATTTAAGGAGCCAGATGCTACTGTTTCATGTCTTCCACATCCCTGAATGTGTCCTGTGATCACCTTCCAAAGAGGAGGTGTGGTTCAATCAGGTGGTGAACAGAACACCACCAAACCTTTCTGTTTTTGTTGTTTGCATACATTGTATGGCTGGTAGTGAGGGGCTGGGATCAGTGACTCTAACAGGGAGGACATGTCTATGAATTTGTTATTCCTTATAAAAGCGTGGAGGCACAACTGTAAGGAAATATGAATATGATGCATTCCATGAAAGCTTTCCTATCTAAAACACATGATTTATAGGTGCGTATGGCCATGGAAGCACTTTTATTCTTTAACTTTCGCCATTTATTTAGACACTAAAAGAGGTGATAAATATATTCATTATGGTTAATGTTTAATTCCCATTTTGTTTTGGTATTGAGAAATAAATTACTTGGGACAACATATTATTAAGTGCATGTTTCATTTTCATCACTAACACATTCTGGAGAAGAATTTAATGTTTTGAGAAGGAATGAAGCTCCAGGTAAATACAAAGGCGGAGAGATTTAGCTAAAAATCTAAAAATTCCACCTGCTTTTATTTCATATTCCTTTATTTTTACCATTTTCTTCTCCATTATAAGCTGTGTAAACGAGTTTGTTTAATCTCAACTTATAAGAACACAATTCCATTGCCTTATTACTCTGTTAGAATAAGTGGAAGTAAAGACAACTTCTAGGAAACCCATCACATAGCAAATGAAACAAACTAGAAAAAATGAGTCACTGTGTAATGTTTGAGCATTTTTTTTTGCATTGAAAAAGTGATTCTGCCCAAGCTTACTCTTTTTACTATACATATGATGTACCTAGCTCATCCTCTATTAAATCTATGGAGAGATTGTTTTATTAATTTTTGAATTGAAATTTGTGGCATATTATAAAAAACAGGATTCATATATGTAATTATTTACATGAAAAGGGATAGCTTTAAGTGGAAAATAAATAGCAAAGGATATTTTTCTTTCTAATGTAAACATCTGGCAGTAATCCTTGCTTACACAATTAATGGGCATTTAATTGGCAATGATCAGTTTATTGCTGCAATATGAAGTGAATGTTTCCCCAGGAACAAACAGCTGTTGCAGGAATTTCACAGTGATTTAGCAAACACCAGGTGATAGCTGTATCTAGAATGAAGTGTTCTGTCTCTCAGCATATCACAGTGCATTGGAAAAAAAACCAAACTAAGTTCAAATTAGCATAGCTGGAGAGATCCAGTTGTCACTGATATTAAAATCTATCCAAAAAGCAAACTTCATAAAGCAACAGACTAATTACATTAGATGTTATCCATGCCTCAAATACAAAGAAATAATTTCTCCAAGAAGCAAATAAGTTGTCATGACATTAATCTATTTAAAAGTAGTATTTCATGTCGTTTTAGAGACATAATAGTTAATGAAACTTTTTTGTATTCTAATATTTTATCCTTTTAAAAGTCTTGAAAAATTTGATAGTCATGATTCTAATTTTTTGATTAAAAAGTTACTGAAGTCATTCAACGGTTACTGACAATTATATTTTTTCTTAATAGATTTTATTCAACTGTCTAAAATTAAATGTACCACTTTTTAATTTGCATTGCTTGTGCACTGCCTTCCCATTAAGTTTTAAATAAAAAGTTTTCATTTTTCATTATGCACTCTTATTACTAATTTAATAAAATGATAATGGCTATGCAAACTTTCTGTTACTACTCAGCTTTTGGCATAGATTAAATTATACATTTTAAGTGTAGCACGCTGGCAGACACTGTTATTTCATAAAGCTGAGTTTCATTAGTGAAGAAAGTAATTTTGCTTCAATAAAAAAAATGCTTTTATTTACTACACTATTTAGTATAGCTCATGTTAGAGTCTATGAACAATGAACTCAAATGAACAAAGCATCAAGGGCCAATTTATAGAACAATGCTTTTATTTTTCCATGTATGCGTTCTGCAATAATTCATCTCCATGACAAAAGCAGACAATCAATCATCTTCTATTGTGCCTTTTTCAATAAAATTACCATTCTTGATGTAACAAAAGAAAGCTGCCTAAGTAACAGGAAGACTTTTACATGCTCAAATCAATAAATTGACCGTACTTCAAAAAAACCTTTATCTATTAATATGACAATGCAGTTTTATGTTTAACTTATCCATATTACTACAAAATTATTTTTATGTAGCATTGTTCTTCTTTTCCATTCAAGAAAACAATAAGAAATAAGAAAGCATATTAAGGGAACGCTTTCAAGTGTCTCAGTGACAGAACTTTGTCACCTATCTATGACTATTGATTTGCTATCATCCTATAACTGTGTGTATGTTGAAATACATCACATTTTGAAAATAAAACTCCATAAGCCTAATATGTAATCTATTTACTATTACAAAATGTTTTATAAGATCATGTAAGAATAGCAGGTTTAAGGTAGCCCTATTAATATGTGGTATTGTTTCCAAGGTAAGATATTTATATGGTAGTGTATGTTAGACATACAAACTTATGCATGTATTTCAGAAAGTGAAATCTGTAAATGTTGAGTGAAATGTTAAGGAAACAAGTTCATAAGTTAAGTGCATTTTCTTATCAGGAAAATGAGGAAGGAATATAATAGATACAGATATAGCTACATATGTATTCTAAACAACTAGCTCTTTTATTTTCAACTAGAAGAATAAAAATATATCAAAAAAAGTTTTTAGAAGTTTTCTAGCCAATATAGTGATATGAGATATGTATTTCACGGTTGTACGATTTATATATATAAAATACTGATTTTGGCCCTATATTTCTCTCACAGAGGTCAGTGAAATTACAGCAAAATTATTAGATTAAAATATGAATAGTTTCTCTATACCTACCTATAAACTTAATATGTAATCTATTTACTATTACAAAATGTTTTATAAGATCATGTAAGACGAGCAGGTTTAAGGTGACCCTATAATATGTGGTATTGTTTCCAAGGTAAGATATTTATATTAACAGTATTAATTTAGCTAATAACACTCATGTCACTAACCACTACAAAATTTAGATGATTTTAGAACCTCTGAACACTTTCTTTAATTGTATTCTCTTTTTTCTGAATTGAGGCCAGGCCATAACATGTTTCAAGAAAATGAAATACTTTGTTACAGAAATGCAAATACCCTGGCTTAGCATCTAAAATCCTACACAGTATAGATGACTGTGAGAATAGTTTCATTGCCATATACAGGACATCATAGTAATTCATAATTTGCAATAATTTATACACTAATTATAGAATTAAATTCTGAATATTTTGTGCTCACATCAGTTATTTATGATTTAACAGTATGTTCATGAGTTATACCATGTCACAAGAATGGCACTCTAAATTTGATATTAAATATTGTATTGGATTTTTTAACCTCATAGTAATTTATATGAAAAATTGCAATCAGAAAGTACTCTTATAACTGGAAGTAAACATTAGTAATAATTTTACTGCATTCTATTTTAAATTAAATGTTTTAATGCAAGTTTTATTAGGTCATAAGTGACTTTAGACCATTACTTATTCCCCTTTCCTTTCCCCACCAATTAATTGGTTAATTCACTTAGATTTAGCTGCCAGTCAGTGTGATGTAATGAGTTCTTTACAGAAGAGATTTATTATGGATAATTGACTCTTTAAGGAATCTCACTTATATGTTAGTCTTACTCAATTTCAGGGAAAACTAGAAAGTTGTTAGCTGTTTAATTTTCATCTTACCATCCTTAGCTACAGTTGGCAAAGAAAGAAAAAGCAGAAGAAATAATTCAGCAAGAAATCACAATGCTGTTTATCATACAATAACATTGCTGAATTTTTTTGAACTGTTACTTACCTTTATAGAGAATCTATACTTTGGACCAAGGTTTGGTCTTTGCTCCCATGTCTCAAAAACTTAACACCTTTACTCATCAATTATTTTATCTTGTAGCCATGATAGCCTCTCCTTCCCATATTCCTTTCTCTCCTCCTTCCCCGGTCACCTCCTTTTTACCTAATACTGCCAAATCTTTTAAAGTCTAAAGAGTAATATCCTCAGGATTTCATTAAATCCTTCACTTTGGAGGCAGAACGCAGGGCCCAGGAAATTCCCATCGAGTGCATCTGTTTCATTCATCCTGTAATATTTTATTTAAATTACAAAACCATTTCTGTCATCTGTGAAAGCCCTCGGTTTTTCTTTCTTTTATGGATGTCAATATTTCTAACAACAGTCCAAACTGAAGGAACTAAAGCCACGTGTGCTTCTAAGTGTAGAAGTATATTCTATCAATATTTGAATTTTTCCTCCTTTTTACTCTTCTAACAATCTTATTCAGAACACTACAGTTCTTCTTTTCATTTTTGTTTTCAGCTGTATGGCCCCAGAATCTTTCTCATACCTGGTCAGTCTGTCCTTGGTAGTAAGAAATTGGTCGGAGACTATGTTTTTTGAAAGAATTTTGGCAGAGAATATAAGTTGAAATCACAATTATTAGAAATCTAGGCTGATCTTTTTGATGTCATTTCACACCAGTGAGATTACTGTATAGCAGTAGTTTTCACACTTTGGTGTGCATCCGAATTATCAGGAGGGCTTGTTAAAAAACAGTTCACTGGACTACCCACCTCCAGAGTTTCTGATTCAGTAATGGAGTGGTTGGCAGAGACTTTGTTTTTAACACATTCCTAAGGTTTGGTGATTCTGCTGGTCTGGGGACAATGTTTGGAGAATTACTGCTGTGTTAAGCCAGAAGGTGTTTTAAATCTTATGATTTTGAATGCTATATTATGGTGAATATATCATATCAAATTGGGCTTTTTCTGAAATACGATTTAATAGTTTACCAAAGAGTACATTATTTCATGTAATAGGAATTGCATGTGAATATGTTTTGGTTTACATGACTTTTTTTTTTAAGAGCAGTTTAGGTTCATAAAAAAATTGAAAGGATGGTATAGAGATTTTCTGTATACTCCTTTACCCCCACAAATGCATAGCTCCCACCTCCCCATTATCAACATCTCCTACCAGAGGGGTGGTGCATTTGTTACATTTGATGCATCTACATTGACACATTATAATCATCTAAAGTCCAGAGTTTATATTAAGGTTCACTCTTGGTGTTGCACATTGAACAAATGTAAAATGACATGTATCCATCACTGTAGAATCATACAGAGTAGCTTCACTGCCCTAAAAATCCTCTGTGCTCTGCCTATTTACCCCTTTCTCCCCACTACACCTGGCAACCTGATGGTTTTACTCTCTCCATAGTTTTGTATTTTCCAGAATGTCATATGGTTATAATCATATAGCATGTGACATTTTCAGATTGGCATCTTTCACTTGGTGATATGCATTTAAGGTTCTTTTTTTTGTTCAACAGTTACATTATTAAATCCTCACCCCAAGTAGTACAGTTACTATCTGTCAACATAGAAAGATGTTACAGACCACTGACTATATTCTCCATGCTGTACTTCCATCCCTGTGCCCAATTTACATTATGATTGAGATTTTTATGTCCCTTTATCCCCTCATCCTTGCAACCCCTCCCTCATGGTAACCTCCACAAATAAGTGAAATCATATGTTGCTCATCTTTCTCTGTCTGGCTCATTTCACTGAGCATAATACCCTCTGAGTCCATCCATGTTGTCACAGTGGCAGGATTTCTTTCTTTTTTGTGGCTGAATAATATTCCACTGTGTACATGTACCACATATTCTTTATCCATTCATCTCTTGATGGACACTTTGGTTGTTTCCATATCTTGGCTATTGTAAATAATGCAGCAAACATAGGAGTGCATATATCTTTTTGAATCAGAGATTTTGTTTTCTTTGGATAAATTCCTAAAAGTACAGTTATTGGATTGTGTGGTATTTCTATTTTAAGTGTTTTGAGGAACTCCATAGTGCTTTCCATAGTGGCTGCACCAGTTAGATTCCCACTGACAGTGTAGGAGGGTTCCTTTTCTCCATCTCCTTGCCAACACTTGTTATTTCTTGTCTTTTGTGTAGTGGCCATACTAATTGGTGTGAGGTGATACCTCATTGTTGTTTTCACATTACTCTGATGATTAGTGATGTGGAGCATCTTTTCATGTGCCTCTTGGCCATTTGTATTTCTTCCTTGGAAAAATG
This sequence comes from Smutsia gigantea, assembly GCA_032199065.1. Lineage (NCBI taxonomy): Eukaryota > Metazoa > Chordata > Mammalia > Pholidota > Manidae > Smutsia > Smutsia gigantea. Next base: position 7,644 of record JAVSCE010018092.1, on the reverse strand, counting down.
TCTTCAGGTCCTCTGCCTATTTTTTAATTGTTTTTTTTTGGGGGGGTGTTGAGGCATATAAGTTCTTTATGTATTTTGGATATTAACCCTTTATCAGTTATATTGTTTATGAATATATTCTCCCATACTGTAGGCTATCTCTTTGTTCTGTTGATTGTGTCCTTGCTGTACAGAAGATTTTTAGTTTGATATAGTCCCACTTGTTCATGTTTTATTTTGTTTCCCTTGCCTGAGGAAATGTGTCCAGGAAAATGTTGCTCATGCTTATGTTCAAGAGATTTTTGCCTATATTTTCTTCTAAGAGTTTTATAGTTTCATGTCTTATATTTAGGTCTTTAACCCATTTCAAGATTACTTTTATGTATGGTGTAAGACAGTGATCCAGTTTCATTCTGCTGCACGTAGCTATCCAGTTTTTCCAGCACCATTTATTGAAGAGACTGTTTTTTCCCTGTTGTGTATTCATGGCTCCTTTATCACATATTAATTGACCATATATATATATGCATGGTTTTTTCAAGGCTTAATAGCCTATATCTTTTTATCACTGATTAATATTCAGTTGCCTGGGTGTACTACAGTTTATCTGTTTACCTACTAAAGGACATCTTGGTTTCGCCCAAGTTTGGCTATTTTGAATAAAGATTCTGTAAATATTCATGTGCAGGTTTTTGTATGTACATTTTTAACTCCTTTGAGTAATTACAAAGAAGTGGAATTGCTGGATCATTTGGTAACAGTATGTTTAGTTTTGTAAGAAACCAGTAGAATATCTTCTGAAGTGGCTGTACTATTTTGCATTCCCACCAGCAATGAATGAGAGTTCCTGTTGTTCTACGGCCTTGTCAGCATTTAGTGTTTTCAGTATTTGGGATTTTGCCCATTCTAATAAGTGTATAGCAGTATCTTGCTGTTTTAATTTCCATTTCTCTGATGGTATATGATGTGGAGCATCTTTTCAGATGTTCATTTGTCATCTGTGTATCTTCCTTGGTGAGTTGTCTGGTAAGGTTTTTCACCCCTTTTTAATAGAGTTGTTTGTTTTCTTGTTTTGAGTTTTAACTTTCTTTGTATATTTTAAGTAATAGTCCTTTATCAGATAAGTCTTCTTCAAATATTTCTCCTAGTCTGTGGCTTGCCTTCTCATTCCCTTGACTGAGTATGTTTTTGACTCATGCAGTGGATACCTTAGGCTGATGTTACCAAGTCCTAAGATTACTCTGCAAAGCTGCATATTTTTACCAATTGTTGCTTTTGGAGATTAAAATTATTTATTAGCCAGAGTTGTCAATGATCTGATGGAAGAGAAATTTCTTTTTATACTTATGCATCAACAAAGTGAAGATTTCTAATACCCTGACCCCTCTACTTCCTTTCCTTAGAATCAAACCTTCCTGGTTTTGCTTACATTGCTATCCACTGTAGACTACAGCCTGTCACATCAATCACACTCTTCCCGATTATTTGTCTTCCCATTTCTGTTTGCTCTTTAGAATTCTAACTCTAAATCAATCCACTTATTCATCTTTTCTTCGTCTATATGTGGGCTGCTGGGTGCTGATGGAAACAAATCAGAGTGCACACACACTGAAAATCCATTACCTCTAACCTCAGCTGGATCCTCTGCACTGTCTGGCGGTCCTCCTTTCTTCAGTTGGTTCTTTTTTATCAGTTGTACCTGTTTTGAAATTTTTCTTATTTCAAGCTTTTTAGTCAACCACGCCATTATTTATCCTCTGCAAACAGTTCATTCCTGCCTTACAGAGAAAATGCTAGAAATAGGATAAGAGCACATCTTGCCACCAAATCCACCCCCAACCCCAACAAGGAGCAAGACCTTCAATTCTAAAGCAAATACTTCTTTCAATGGCCTGGATATACTTATTCATAAGAACATCATTTCATCTATTATCTCTCATGCCAACTTTATCTTTATCTTTTCCTCTCCAGTTCCTCCTTCATATTGTCATTAAAACTGTTCAAATTTTTTCAGTTTTTCCATGTTTACCTCTAGAGACCAACCTCTTTCACCATTCTCTGCTACACTTACTGAACTATTTGCCTCTTCTCACTATCACTGCCATTAATCTATCCACTTTTCAGTTTATGGCTGACCACTCTCTTTTAGAAATAATTATACTCTTTCCTTAGTTCTCCCACACTCTGACATCTTTTTTTCACCCTAACCGTTTTTCAAATATTCTTCTGGCTTCACAAAGCAGGGTGATTGTATCTACACTCAGTCTTTGTTATAACTCCAAATGCAGCCCACACACTGGTCTCCCCCTGAATACAAACCCATATAGCCAACTGCCAACTGGAAATCCTCTCCTGGAAGTCTTACATTCACCTCAAACTCTGTGTCACCCAAATCAAACTTATCGCCTTCTCCCCTGAAATGTGCTCCTTATCATGTGGGCTATTAATTCCATGAAAAAGTAGGATGGTACAGTTCATAATATTCTAACTGGACTCAGCAGATCTTAGAGTGCTACCTTACTACTGGGTGAATTGGCATATGTCCCACCACTGGATCTCTTTCTTCTCTAAAATTAGAATAACAAAGTGACTACATACATCATAGGAGTACAATGAGATACATATATGTCCGTAAAATGCTTCAACTGAAATAAAGTGCTATATGGGCATACCTCATTTTATTGTGCTTCTTTAATGCTCAAGGACCTTCAAAGATTGCTGAATCTGAATCTTTATATCCTTGGTGATCTGCTCCCCAAATACCATTACTGCTCAGTCTGCATGGCTATTTCTTCAATGAACTGTAAGTACAGCCAAACCTTACTCTTCATGTATTCATAAACTGGCTCTATACTTCTCCCTCCTCATTCTCCTCCTGTCTATCTGTACATTTAGTGTCTAACAGAGTACATGCCATTATCATTACCTGTAATGTTACTTCCATCTCTGTCTATAAAAAATTTCATTCATTGTTCATATGTTACATCCCAGGAAGTTTTCCTTTCTCATCAGATGGGGGTTCAGTATGTGGCTATCATTTGTTTATAGCTCCATATCTACCTCTAGACTATAAACTCCATGAAGCCAGTGTCTCTTTCTTATTAATCATTCAATGCCTAAAGGGATACCAATTGCTTACATATTGTACAAAGTTTCCTCAAATTTGTATAATCATGAAAATACAATTAAGAATGTAGATTGCTGGGCTTAGCCTGGCTGCTACATTAGGATCCTGAGGAGTAATGGTAGGGAATTTTATCAGAAGAAAACTTTGGAAATCACAACATTTAAGTACTTAATGAAAGGTTTTTAAATAAAGGAATGAGTCCCTTTTTATTTATATGGAGTTTCTTAGTTAAGGACATTTACTCAAGTAATTTTTCTTTGGTTTTCCTGCTTTTCTTGTCCCTGAGATCTACATCAAAGTACAGTGGGCTAAAGGGTGTTAAACTTAACAAAATTAATTGCTGTTATTGACCAATTGACAAATGATTTTCTGAGCATCCTTGTAAGTCTTAAGAAAACAATGATTATTTTTGGTTAAGTGCAAGTTTAAAGTAATGTGGTGAGCAGAGTTGGAAAACTATAATGGAATGTTCCTGGAAGGATGTTTTCAAAAGACAGTGTAGGATGGTGGAAAGAGCTCAAGCCAGAAGATCTTTGATCTACAAATAACCTGGCTATGTGACCTTTTGAAATCTCTTCATTTCACTGGGCTCAATTTATTCATCTGTAAAATAAGGGGGTTGGAGTAACTGATCTCTAAGGTCTCTTCAGCTCTAAATGCCATGATTCTCTGATTCTTGTTTTATCTGAGCATTTCTGAGCATTTCATGTGTCTGTGTGATTTCTCTCTTGCCTCTGAAGTGATAATTGAGGGTTGATTATACGTATCCAGTCCAATTATCCATAGATCATAAAGATTTTTATTATTATATGTGGAATATTAAGATGTATGATGGGCATAAGATTGAATTCTCTTCAAAGTGTAATGGTAAAAATATCATTTTGTTCTATGAATTTTCTTCTCTAGAATAGTTTACTGATGTTTTATGAAAAAACATTTTAAGAGCAATGTTGAGATGTTGATATTTAGTGTGCATCCATTCTTGAAGAAGAGAGTTGAGTTTTAAAAATCTATGTATATGTATTAAACATGCTTTCATATAAATTTATATAACATCATTATTGAAAGCACTGAGCCATGGCAAACGATCTATTACATCATGATTTACTGTGCTGTATTTTATCAGTTGATGGATTATAGCATGTCATGTTTTGATATGTAAAATTTTTAAGATAATTAGAGATGCAAATTACAAAAATAGTTCATGTACTGTTTCAAGTAAACACCTCTTTTTTTCCCAATCTCCAAAGTAAATTTAGACATTTTAGAGGGTTCTATATTTTGGCATAGCTGAGTGTCAATGTATTAGCTCTACAGTATAAATTATGCACAAGCGAAGTCATTAAGATAGGATATACGATTTAAATAGCTGACAACACTATAGGAAAGATGCAAGAATTAAGATATTTTATAAATCTTCACCTTATTTCTGTTTTTCTGCTCTCGTTTTCCAGTACCGTTTCAACCATGTTTAACCAAATTGAATACTTGCCTCCACAATTTACTAGCTCTGTGGGCTGCATAACTATTAGTCTCTAAACTGGTTTCCTTATCTGTAAAATAGGACTAGTAATCTACTTAGGAATGTTGTCTTATGTGAGACTACACATTAAATATGCCTAACAAAATATGCCTGGCTCCTAAAAGGTCCTCAGTTAAATATTAGCTATTATTATTTACTATTTAGCTATTATTATTGACTGCTTTAGGCTGTGTATCTGCTCTCTGCTCTTCAGAGGGCTTTTTTCTCTTTCCTTATTTACTTTTTACTGAAGTTCTGAGGCATTCAGTGTATTCAAAGGTTTTTTTCAAAATCCTATGTTCATCTTATCAAATCCTTGATTGTTTTAGAGATCGTATGTTCTCTCATACCTGTGTTTTCTTGACTGCATTTTGCTTGGAGAATCTAAACTCTCCATGGAGAATTTAATCTCTCCTCTACAGAAGAATTTTTTCCTACACGCTTATATTTTCAGGAACTTCCATATCTTGTAATACAGCTAAGGAAGACAAAACAGTAGAGCACATCCAAAGGAAATGCCATGGCTCATCATTATAGGACAGGTTATTATGACTAATAGTTTATTTGAAGCACTTCTGAATTTTTTGTATACTTTGGAATTAAATGAGAGCATAGCTTGTCCAAGTATCCCCCTTTCCCAAACTCTCTGTGTTTAGAATTGAAGATTATCTGTGAGAATTTGTGTATCTTTAAAATGTGTGTGCTGGACATCTCCCAATTTCATCCTCCTCCATCGTGCTCTGTAGCTCAAGGAGGTGACTCTGAATGGATCACATGTATTAACAGGGTTCTTGGCCCTCGGGCATGCTGTTGGATTTGGCATGTAGGTTTCAGCAGAGATGAAGGGGAGGGAAAAAATTGAGGTCAGGTGCTTATTCCTCCAAATCCCTCCCTGTAGGTTTGTCCAAGGCTGTCTGTATCTCTCCATCACAGGTTACAACTCCCACCAGGTGGCCCTGCCCTACAGATCGCTTTCTGTCCCACGTGCTTCTGATAACTGTGCTCCCCCTGCTCTTTCAGTCCTAGAGGTGGGAGTGATAATGGTATTTTGATATTTTTCTAGGCCCTAGTTACTCCACTAACCCTGTGATTTCCCATCCTTCCCATACATCGTGTGTCTCTATTATATGTTAGACCCTCAAGTACTCATTTGGATTGCCTTTATTTCTTCCTGGGACCTAGACCCATGCAGTATTCATTTGAATTTGTAGTGTATCTTCATGTTGCTGTTTAAATTGCAATTTCCTTGAGAGAAAAAAATTATTACTACATTTTAATTTGCCTCCTTTTGTAATCATAGGGTTGTAGGTTTATGAGGTAGAAATAATATACAGGTTAAATAACAGTACTGCAGTTGAGATTTTGAGTTGGATAAGGTGTAAGGATTTGTGCTGGGCAATGGCTATAGAATTTCTGCATCTTTACTCATACCACGTTTTAAGTCAGGAATGTTACCAGCACCAGCAGGATGTGGAGAGATACCTTGGAGATTTCTGGTGTCTCACTGATGAGGGCACTGGATTCTATCAGCTTCTTCTACTTCCACAGTATACTGTAGCTGCCAGAGAAGGAATGAGGATAGGGAGCGATGGCAGAGGTTTTTTTAAATCTCTTTTCTTTTGTTTATATTTTATGGCATATAATCTGATGCCTTAGCTATGCTGTTGAGTTTAGCTGGACAATCTTCCCTGAGTCTCCTTAGAAACTGTAGCCTCACAATATAAGTAAAAGATGAACAGTGGTGTTTTTTTAAATTTTATTTTGGTATCGTTAATGCACAATCACTTGAACAACATTATGGTTACTAGACCCCCTATTATCAAGTAACCCCCACCAACCCCATTACAGTCACTGTCCATCAGCATAGTGAGATGCTATAGAATCATGACTTGTCTACTCTATAAATACTGCCTTTCCCGTGTCCCCCACTGCTGCATTATGTGTGCTAATCGTAATGCCCTCTTTCCCCCCTTGTCCTTCCCTTCCCACCCATCCTCCCCAGTACCTTTCCCTTTGGTAACTGTTAGTCCATTCCTGGGTTCTGTAAGTCTGCTGCTGTTTTGTTCCTTCAGTTTTTCCTTTGTTCTTATACTCCACAGATTAGTGAAATCATTTGGTACTTGTCTTTCTCCACCTGGCTTATTTCACTGAGCATAATACCCTCTAGCTCCATCCATGTTGTTGCAAAAGGTAGGATTTGTTTTCTTCTTATGGCTGAATAATATTCCATGGTGTATATGTACCACCTCTTCTTTATCCATTCATCTACTGATGGTCACTTAGGTTGCTTCCATTTCTTGGCTACTATAAATAGTGCTGCGATAAACATAGGGGTGCATATGTCTTTTTGAAACTGGGATCCTGCATTCTTGGGGTAAATTCGTTGGAGTGGAATTCCTGGGTCAAATGGTATTTCTATTTTGAGTTTTTTGAGGAACCTCCATACTGCTTTCCACAATGGTTGAACAAATTTACATTCCCACCAGCAGTGTGGGAGGGCTCCCCTTTCTCCACATCCTCGCCAACATTTGTTGTTGTTTGTGTTTTGGATGTTGGCCATCCTAACTGGTGTGAGGTGATATCTCATTGTGGTTTTAATTTGCATTTCTCTGATGATTAGCGAACAGTGGTGTTTTACTAAGGTATTTCCAAACTATCAATTCCTTGGGGATGAAAAATATTTGACTAACTATCTAAAATCTAATAGAATAATCTCAATACATATTTATATTTGATGGTCATTTTCATAGAAGAAATAGCTTCTAAAAATTTATAATTAATAGAAAGTGTTTTTTTCCTTTTTGCTATTATATTCAACATTATTTAATTGGGAGGTATGTTTTTGCTTAGATTTTCACAATTTCTTTATTTTTTCAAGAATGTGAATATTTTGAAATGATTGTCTATTGCAAGATATTACCTCCACATAATCTCTAGTGCAACTGTATAGCTCACTTACTACCAATCCACAGAACTGCATGCCTAGATTATTGAAGAATTGAAGGGAGAAAGTATA
>JAVSCE010018091.1:0-164285 GCA_032199065.1 Smutsia gigantea | reverse complement strand
TCCGCCGTCCTCGCGCGCTCCGGGCAGGGAAGGAGGCCGGCCGGGCTGGGGGCGCCGAGGGCCGCGGGGGCGGGGCCGCACGAGAGCCCGCCACACGTCGCGGGGACAGCGAGGACCGGGTCGCCTCGGAGCTTTGTGCGACACCCTAGAAACGGGGAACTGGGGGCGTTAGCGGCCCCGGGGAAGGGGCGCGCCGGGGAGGCCGCGCCCATAGGCCCCGGGAGCCGTCCGTCAGTGTGAGCCCCCGCCCCGTCTCGTGCGGCGCCGGCCGGAAGGAAGCGGCGCACTTCCGTTCGCCGGGTCGGTCGGTTTCGCTAAGTCCTGTGACCCGCCGGGGCTGCGCGCGGAACCGTGGGGCGGCCGCCGCCAACTGGAGGCCTCCACGTACCTTTCGCCCCCGCAGACTCCCGCGACTCCTAGGCCAGGAGAGACGGGCGGCTCGGGAAAGCAGGCGCCCGGCTCCGAGGAGGGGTCGCCTCAGTCGGACGGCGGGAGCTGTGGTCCCACTGCGGGTGGACTGAGCGGGGGCCGGCGCGGAGCCGCGCATAGCTCTTCTTAACTCGCGTGCGCTGCTCTCTCCCTGCGCGGGTGGATGCGGAGGGTTCGGTTAGGCGTGTTGCGTGTAAGCCCACCGGCCTCTCGGCCAGCTCCCGCTTCCCGCCAAGTGAGGCCTGGCGCGCCCCCTCCCGGGTCTGGGCAAATCCCCAGGTCCCAGTTGCCGCTGATTGTGTGTGCCCGGAGGTCTTGTACTGACCAACCGTGAGAATATCCACAGAGATACTTTGGCGTCTCCAAAGGTTCCCCTCTAATGTTGGGGGGGTTCTATTTCCTTAGGCTTGTCTTCCAGAATATGCTCCCGTGTCAGTCCGTCAACGAACTGGAGTGTAAAGCCTCTTGAGAGCACTACTGTGCGGTACACCTGGATATCTTTCTTACACTGCAAAGAACAGTGTAACAGATAAAAAGTCTTTTGTCAGCAGATACCCAAGCCACATGTTAATTGATTTTTTGTTAAGGAATGGCCCTCTCGGTCCTTCTCCTGTGAAGACTGCCCATCTGTCTGATTCCAACACGGAATTCGCGAAGCCTTTCCTAGTTACCCCTGTTGTTATTTTCTCCTCCTTCGTGTGTCTTGCTATTAATAACAAGTGCACTTTCTGTGCAAATACAATTGAGGTATCTGCTGGGTGGCTTTAATAAAAATAAATGCCAGCTGTTTGTTCAGATGGCATTTGTCATGTTTCACCATGAGGTTGGGTGTCTTCTTTCTTTGATGGTTGGGACCTGAGAGCAGGGACTGTATATTTGTAAACTTTCACCTTAAGGTGCCTTACATAAAAGACATGTGTGCTTAATAAATACCTATGTAAATTGATTCCTCCTTAAATAGGATTTTCCCTTGTTATTTTATGGAGCTTTTTCTTAAATTGTCTCATTCTCGGAAAAAGTGTGTGCATGGTGAAACAAGCATCCCTCGAGTAAAGGAAATAGTACTCAATAGGTGCTTATTTTAATGTTACAGAATGGCTTTACTAACCAAGATAAAGCTTTGAAACTTCATAAGAAGTAGTTTTCCACTGCAGAGAGTAAGGCTTGGGAATGGATAAGTAAATGAGGCCTTGGTTCTGATACACCAGCTCTGGGGATGGTGAATAAGTAGTAGTGAGCCTTTCCCCCAGTGAGGACTGGTCATGGACTGTGACTGCGGTGGTATACAAGATTAGTTGTTTGTATTATGTTTTCAAGCCCAAATGGATTCTGTGGCCTTTCCTTTGTTGGGGCCAACAACAGCTAGGCTGTGGTCCTCTAGAACAGTGCAATTCCTAAGTACCATCCCTTTAACAAGGGGGCTTGTTAGAAATGTAAAAAAAAAGTAAAATTGTAAATTATACTGTAATGTATAAGGGTAGGGGCCCACAATCTGTTTTCTCTGTGAGTTTGTGCTCAGCAAAGTTTGAGAGCTATGGCAGAACCTTGCTGCTAAAAATGTCAGTAACAGCATCACCTGGGACCACCCTTTTAGGAATGCAGGACCTCAAGCCCCCCCAACTGAGCCAGAATCTGCATTTTAATATAATCTTCAGGTATTTGTACATCACACTTTGAGAAGCACCACACTGTTCACATCCTTCCCATAAAAGTATATGCCTTGGGACCAAGGGAGACAGCTTTCCCTTTACATTGGCTTTTTTCTGTCTGATGTACAGTGTTCCATTTTAAATTGCTCGGCTTAGTGGTATGAACACTTGATCACTCCTGTCTTCTGTAACAAAAGACTCCTACTATTTCTCCTATCTACCTTTCTGGAATTCCTTTAGTTTCTTTTGTGAGCCCCTCTTCCTTTGAAAAAAAAATCAATGATTTCTCTGGCTCATGACTACAATTTCCACTGATACTCTGATGCCTCATAAGTTTTTGTGTCCAGGGAGTCTCCTTACCTCCATTTCCTGTATATCCACTGCCTATTGGACATTTCCATGTATGCAAGCACCTCAAACTCGACTTCTTAAAAATTAAGCATTTTCTAATCCCTCACGCTTTTCCTGCCAGGAGCCCCACTTCCTAATTGTGCAAGTCAAAAACCTAGAAGCTAAATTTGATTCCTTCCTCTTGTGTAAACCATATATCCAATCAAACAATGAGTTCTGCTGGGCTTATTTATTCCTAAATAGTTCAGAACTTGTTCAACTTGTCACCATCTCTCTTAATCCAAATTACCGTTTCTTGTTGGAATCAGTTCAGTAGCTTGATTGCCTTACCTCTACCTGCCCACTCAATCCACCTTCCATGTAATAACCAGACTGATCTTAATAAAATATAAACCTTTTGGTGACTTACTATCTTTATTAAAAAGTCAGGCTCCTTAACATAGCTTACAACAAGTACTGCCATGAATCGGGCTCCATTTACCTCTCCAGTCTCATCCCTACTTAATATTCACAAATTTCCTTCAAAGTTTTTATAAATGGCTTCTTCGTACTCTATTTAACTTAACTACTGTTTCAGCCTTTAAATGTCAAATGATCCTTGCTGCCTGGTGTTTATACCCTCGTACACTCCTCTTTCACTGAATCATAGCTGCTCTCTGTGTGATCAGTAGAACACCATGGTAGTGACATTGTGGGACTTCTGAGGCCAGCTCATAAATGACATCCCAGTTTCAGCTGTGGCCTCTTGGATTGCTCACACAGGGGGACCCCAGCCTCCATGTTATCAAGATATTCCAATAGTCTGTGGAGAAGGCCACATAGGCAGTAACTGGCCTCTGGCGGACAAACATTATCACCTTGCTGGGCATATGAGTCACGTTGGAGGAATATCTGCCAGCTCCAGGTCAGCCTTCAGAGGACTGGAACCTCGTGAGAGATCCTGAGAGAGAACCACCCTTCTGTGCCCATCCCGAATATCTCACAGAAATGATTAGGATAATGTTTATTGTTTTAAGCCACCAAGATTTGGGGTAATTATGTTACACAATAATAGGTAATCAATACAGTAATGACCCTTCATATAGAAGTGTCATTACTTAACTATTCCCCTCTAATTGGATATTTAGGTTGTTTCTAGTTTTATCCTATTACAAGCAATGCTGTAGAGACTATCCTTTTATTTATGTAATTCTTGAGGATATATTTCTAGAAATAGAATTGCTAGAACTCACATTTTAAAATATAAATATTGGCAAACTACATTCCAAAAAGGTTAAAAATTATATTACATTACATTTCTACTAGCATATATTATGGTGGTTACTTTTCCATGCCCTTGCCAACAATGAATATTTTTAATCTTTGCCCATCTGAGGTGACAAATGATACATTTTAAGTGTATTGGTGAGATGGAGATGGTTAACAGGTTTAGTGGCTGTACTTCATGATTTGTCTATTCACGTTCTTTGGCCAGTCATCGATTTAGTCTTGATAGGAAGGAATTATTTCTAGATTATGGATAATACCTTTTTGTCATATACCTTGTAGATATTTTCTCATTGTGTACCTCGTATGGGGTCTTTTACTATGCAGCGATTTTCTATTTTTATGTTGTCAAATCTGTCCTCTTTATAGCTTCTCAGTTTTTCCATCATGCTTAAGAAAAATTTTTTCCATCCCAAGACTGTAAACAGTTTTAAATACATTCTTGAACTTTAAAAAAATAGTGCATCTTTTTAATATAGATGAGATAGAGATCTGGTATAATTTTTTCTGATTGGCTAGTCAGTTGTTTCACTATCATTCCTGCCTTATTGACTTGAGTTACCTGTATCACATCCTTGTTGGTAAACTCACTATTATGTTTAAATGATTTTTAAAAAGAACTAGTATGCAACAGTTCCACATATTTTAAATTACTGTTTCTTTATACAGTGCTTTGATATTTGGGAGAACAATTTTCCTTTCATTATACTTCTTGGCAAGTTTTGAATATTTATTTGCTCATATAAACTTTGTAATCATTTACAAATTTCCAAGAAAGAATCTGAAGAATTTTACTGGAACTGTATAAAATTATAGGGATGTTTGGGAGAAATGAGATCTTTACATTGCTGAGTATTCTTTTGTAGGGACACGTATTCAGGTGAAGATAGTTTGGCTCATTACATGTTTTTCCTACAGTACTTTCATCAAATTCGTATTTTGCCATCTTGTCCACAAGGGTTGGTTTTTTAAGTGTCCTGATAAAAGTTGGAGCAGTAATCTTCAAACTTTTTGATTTCACATGTATCAGACAAAAATTTTTGTCTCCTCTCTCTGTGTGCATTATTAGCTGAAGTAAATACAAAGGGAAACGCTAATATGTTCTACCTGCATCACATTGGATTGTTTTATACACTCCTTGTGTATAACCCATGTCAGACACACAGAGATAGAGTGTGTCAATGGCATTCTTCTAGCCTGGTTGTCATGCTTGGTCTTTGGGGACCTTTGCGGGGTCTGTCCTAGGGATCAGCTTCCTCAGTGTTCACAGATCATTCTAGATGCATGGGAATTGATATTACACTTGAGTCCTTCCCTCCTTTAAAAAATATTTATCAGTATATTGTTCCTTCCCTGTGAGATTAAGAAAAGGCATACGAAATATTGTGAGATTTTTTTAAATCTCTTCCTCTGATCAACTTTGTATTAACTAGATTTGTAGTGGTTTAGAAAAGTGAAATTTATAGGCAGATTAGCATAGGTACATGGGCTCTGTTACAGAGTTAACAGAGTATTTAAACATCAATTTTGTTTCATTTTTCCTTTTAACACCTGCTGCTCTTCTTAACCTCTACTTACCTACATTCCCAGCTACACCTTCCCTTTTCATTTCCATGTTTAGAATAACTGTTGTACTTACATATTTTTGAATGAGGACGTGATTAGTCAAGTTATTCAATTAAAGCAGATGGCGATGCTTTATCACAGAAGATTTTGCCAAGTGTTACGATTCCTAGATTTTGGCTCTTCTAGTCCGTAACCAGTGGCCTTACTTTTTTTTTTTCTATTTGTCCCTTTGGACTGTTCTAATGTCATTCCCTGTAAAACAGGCATACACACAACAGGTGTCTAAAAATCCTAGACGTAGATGTTCCCTACTGACTGATGCCAAGGCCTATTGTCTGGCTACACAAATGAACCCAACAGTTATGTAGAGACTACTGGATGGATTCTGTATTTTAGTGAGCCCCATGTGATGGAGAAGCAAGTAGAGCCACCTCTGGGAAGTTTTTAATCACCATCTCTCGATTATCTTTTGAATTTTCAATCAAAATACCAGGAAATGAAGTTTGTAGTATTTTCCCTATTTCTATCATCAACCAGTTCATTTATATAAGAACATGCGTTATCTATGGTGCTATCCCCCCACAAAAGGGAGAAAATTGGTCTTGAGGTTGAAAAATATCAACTGTTTTTCTGACTAAAGTATAGATATACAATATACTAAGGTATTCAGATTTTATGGGGGTGGGAGGTTGATTAGGAAAAAAATGTCCAAAAAGGGCTCTTTAGGGGAGTGATAATGAAAAAAAAATGTTGAAACACTGATATAGATTACGTTTTGGTGGAGCCCTGCCCAGATCCTGGCGGTATAATTTTCCTTTTAATGGATTTTCACCATACAGATGATTCCTGGCTATAAAGGTTCCACTTAGGATTTTTTCAACTTTATGATGGTGTGAAAACCATACACATTCAGTAGGAATTGTACTTTGAATTTTGAATGTTGATCTTTGGATAGTGATATGCCATAAGATCCTCTCTTGTGGGGCTGGGCTGGGCTGGGCTGGGCAGGGCAGGGCAGCGAGCTGCAGTTCCCAGTTCACCACACCATCACAAAGGTACATGACAGATACACTCACAACCATTCTGTACCTATAAAACCATTCTTCTTTTCACTTTCAGTACAGGGTTCAGTAAATTAAATGAGAAATTCAAATAGGCTTTGTTAGGTGATCTTGCCTAACTGTAGACTAATGTAAGGGTCTAAGCACATTTAAGGTAGGCTAGGCAAATGATGGTCAGTAGGTTAGGTGTATTAAATGCATCTTTGACTTAGGATATTTTCGACTATGATGGGTTTATTGGGATGTAGCCCATCGTAAGCCAAGGAAGAGCTGTACATAAATGGGTGGAGGGACCAACTAGGAATAATGGGTGAGGATTTAGTATTAAGTAGGTGTGGCTTCAGGAGGAAGGAAATTCCCCACCTGGGCCAAGTTCCCCATGAATCTGATGAGACTGAAGAAAGAAAAGGGAGAGGGTAGGTTGGGGAGTAGAGGCTTTTTTATTCTCATGGCCCAGTCTCTCTCCCAGCATGCTCCTCTCTCTCTCCCAGCATGCTCCTCTCTCTCTCCCTGTACTCTCTGCCCCATCTCGCTTGGCCACGCTCCCTAGCTCTCTCGCTCTCCAGCCAGGGCAGCCTCCACTTCCACTCCCCTACCCCTTCCTCCGGGAGGAACTCGGTAGGCAGGTCCCTGGTGACTGGGCGGGCACCTGACCAATTATGTACCAGGAACGTAGGGGAGGAGAGGACGGCCATTTCCTCTCCATCCCTTGCCCTGGACAGGCGATCCCATGATGTACTGGCAGCTCTGCAGTAAATGTCACATTTATATGCAAACAGGCCCTTATATGCCTATTACTATCAAGGCCAGGCAGAATTCTGGTTGAAAACTTCCATTTACCCAACAATCCACTCCTCCAAAATTCTTGCCTCGTGATCTGTGGGGCTCCAGTCTTCCGCAGTGTCCCCTGTGGGAGAAAGCTAGAGCACTGTACTCATATTAACAACATACAAATAACAACAGAAATTATGATACAGATAAAAATAAAACCATGACAGTCCTCAGGCCTGAGGATCCAGCTGCATTCAAAGTTCTACTCAAATTGAGTCCATAGCCTGAATGTTCCCTGGGAGGCCAGCAGCTGAACTGGCAGGGAGCCCCAGGCATGCTTAGCAAGCAGCAACTGTGGCTAGGGGGTGTGCCCAAACCATAAAGACTGTAGAAGAGAATAGCCTTAAGGGTGATAAGACACGTTTTAATGTTACTAACATGGGTAAATCTTGTCCATCAGGTAGGATGCGTGCAAGAGAGTGGCCCTGTGATAAGACAGTGGCAGGAATGCGGTCCTGTCCTAGTCCGGCATACCAGACATTCACCCCTCTCCCTGTGGGAGTTACAGATGGGTTGATATGTAGGGCTATGGGAGGCACATGCACTGGCCATAATGATAAAACAAAACTCCCCCATAATATGCTCTTACCTTCCTGCCATTTTGGGTACATTACCATGATATTTGGGGGCCACTCTGCTGTTACTCCAGGAACACACAGGAGGCCAGCTTCCAGGCCTTGCCCTCAAGGTGCCAGAAGGGGCAGCCATCGCTGGTCCACGTGTTGAAATGTCCAAGGCCATGGAGTGTCTAGGTTGCTTTGGGACTCAGTCACACAATGCACTCCTGCTGGGCTCTACTGACCTCTTCAAATGTCAGAGGCAGACCTCTCCAACAGGCTGCAAGCTACATTATCTTCTGCCCTGGACCAAGTTGTCTGCTTCATCATTCCCTGGGGATGCCAAAGGCAAATGGCCTGCAAGCTGCTGTCGGAGTACCCAGTCATAGCTTTCTCCAGTCACGTGAACATCCAGCTCACAAGGCCTTGATGGGTCTGTCTCACTCAAGGCCTCCATGGCCCTCACTGTCTTGTTTTTCAATGGTGGAGGTAAATGCACACATTTTATTTCAGCCCCATCTCATGCTCTTGCATGCCAAGCAGCACAGGGGCCTCAGAATTTGTGTCAAGTGCAGGATAAATACTCTCCAGTAGCCTACAAAACCTCTTGCAATAATGCCACATTTATCTGTTAGAGAATCAGAGGTGAGCATAACATCATACACAATATTAGACACCCTATTCCCAAGGGGATTCAGGCTTGTTCCACTCTGACAGCCCCACCCCTACAACCATTTATAACAGTGGGGGGGGGGGGTTCCAGGAAAGTGCCCAGGGTCTCAATAAATCAGGAAGCATTCATCTCCTGTGTTCACCAGAGCCAGGACACACTACACATTCACTGGGGACTAATAATTTACTGCATTACTCAACATGTGGCCACTGGCGCAAGAGGCCCCAGCCAGTCCCCCAAGGTGGGTGCCTTGACCCTCCCCTGCCAAACTGTGGCACTCAATCGTCATTCAGCAAGGGTCCAGGTGGGGTCTGCATGTTCTCCCCCAGGAAGTGCTGCAGACACACTGGCTGGACCTGGGGCTTTGTCTCTGACTTCCATTTCTTAGACCTCAAAGGCTGGAACCACTGCTCTGGCTTTAACTGTTTCCACAGCTCTAGCAAGATCTTATTGGGCTGTCCATCAAGTTTCTTTCCCTCCCCCCTCTTTTATCAAATCAACCCACATCTGGGTTCTTGAGACCTTTATGGGGCCCTTTAATAACTCTTCTCTCAATAGCAGATTTTATTTCCTTCCGTGCCCTCATTGTCTCAACCTCTCCCAGATACGCTATAGTATGAGTAACCTCATTTATAGGTTTCCCTAAGTAAGTGAGACACAGCAATAGTCCCTAGGGACCCAAAGAGGGATAGGGGAGCTGTGTGGAGCCCCAGATTTCTCATA
The DNA here is from genome assembly GCA_032199065.1 of Smutsia gigantea. Classification (NCBI taxonomy): domain Eukaryota; kingdom Metazoa; phylum Chordata; class Mammalia; order Pholidota; family Manidae; genus Smutsia; species Smutsia gigantea. The sequence continues at coordinate 155,179 of JAVSCE010018091.1, read as the reverse complement.
CCCATGGTGAGAAACTCCTTATCTCGGCCCTGATGGTCCGTATTGTAGATGATATTTTTCATGCCCGGCGCCTGCAACACCTGTTGTAGCTCAGCAGGCATCTGTCATCTAGTAGGGAAATACGGCAAATCACCTTGATTAGGCCGTACAATATAGCGTGCCACTGTCAGCTAACCCAGCAGCTCTGGGGTCTGATGAGCATTTTGTAACCTCTTCCGGAGAGAGGGGTGAGTTGTCGGGGAAGCCAGTTTCCCCATTTCTGACCCAGACAGAACAACGCCATCTACTCCTGAATCCCAAAGATGCAAGCCATGTGGGTAGAGGCTCCAAGGGCTTCTGCCAAGACTGGGAGCTCAAATCCACCAGCTCAGCCTGGGCATTGGGGGGAGCATGGAGTACTCCACAACCTGGAAAGGAAGTTGCTCCTCTCCCTGAGGAACCTGTGGTTGCTGTGTCTTTATTTTATTAAGTACAACTGGGTGGGTTTTTAATAGGGGAGGGGTTGGTGTCTCTGGCCGAGAGTCCGGGTCCACGCTCAGCCCTGTCCTCTCATCCTTCCCCAGCTCCTCCTCCCGATGTCTCATCTACCATCTGCAGAGCTGAAGGCACCACCCCTTCCTTCACTTCCCCCACAGCATCTCGCAGATTTCTCTCCTGCTGCTCCTTCCTGTGCCACTACGTCTCTCAACAGTGCAATCTCAGTTTTTAGTAGTCTTCTTTCCTTCATATACCATCCTGCAACTTGCGTTCCTGTTCTGCCACTTCCTGCCAAAGCGCATCTCATCCCTTTCCAGTGCTGTGAGAAACACCCAACCCACAGTTCCCGCCACTGCATGGGCACTCAGTTCTCCTAAGGAGTCCCCTATTTTGTGGAGGGCCAACTCTACTGCCTCAGGTATCCCCACTCCTCCCCAATTCTGGGGGGGTGGGCCCACTCCTCTAGGAGGCAAATCACCCCGGACCAAATCCCCAAATCCCCACTGGGAGATCCCCAGGTGTTTCTCCACCATCCATAGGGGGATTCCCAGGTGTATCCCTGGGTGTCTCCCCACCATCCACAGGGGCAGCCTGCTGAAACATTGCACCGATGAGGGCAGTTCTTTGAGTTCACCAAATCCTACTGACTACACCAAAGTGTGACTCAGGGAGGAAGGGGCTTCCCCTCCTAGGGCAAGTTGGCTATGAATCCGATGAGACTGAAGGAAGAAAAGGGAAAGGGTAGATTGGGGAGTAGAGGCTTTTTTTTCTCATGGCTCAGTCTCTTTCCTGGTGGTCTGTGCCCCCTCTTGCTTGGTCACACTCCCCAGCTCTTGCTCTCTCTCCAGCCGTGCCAGCCTCCACTTCTCCCAGCCCCGTCCTCGGAGAGGAACTCTGTGGGCAGGTCCCCGGTGACTTGCAGGTGACTGACCAATTACATACCGGGAATGGAGGGGAGGAGAAAATGACCATTTCCTCTTCACCCCTTTCCCTAGACTGACAACAGACTGGTGGCTCTGCCGCAGTAAATATCACATTGATGTGCAAACATGCCCTTATATGCCTATCACTAGCAAGGCCAGGCAGAATTCTGGTTGAAAACTTCCATTTACCCAAAATTAGGATATGGGTTAGGCTGCTGAAAAACACCTCAAAATAAAGTGGCTTAAATGAGGCATTTATTTCGCGGTCACCTAAGCAGTCCAGTTCCAGTGTTAGTTCAGACCCATGGTCTTTGTCTCATTGCTCTGTCACTAGAGTGTCACACTTGTTCTTGTAGTCAGTGAAGGCTCATCACCACATTCAGTTAACTGACAAAAAAGAAGGGAAGGGGATGGAATTCCCCTTAATTTTAAGGACACAACCCAGAAGTTTCATGTATCATTTCTACTCATATCCCTTGAGCCATAATTTGGTTATATGGTCTCAGCTATAAGGGAGACTGGGAAGTAGTCTAGACATTATGTGCCAGCTAAAAGTTCTACCACCATGTGAGAAGAATGGATGTTGGAGAAGAACCAGCAACGTCTGCCACAACTCATGTGAAAAGTATAGCTGACACTTGAACAACCTGGGTTTGAACTGCACAAGTCCACTTCCAGATTTTTTTCAGTGACTAAGTTGGGAATATTTTTGGGAGATTTGCAATTTGAAAAACATTATTTCTCTAGCTTACTTTATTGTGAGAAGAGTATATACAACATACAAAATATATGTTAATTGACTGTTTATGTTATTGGTAAGGCTCCAGCAGTAGCTTTAACTACCAAGGCCATTAGTTTTTGGCAAGTCAAGTTATATGAGGATTTTCCACTGCATGGGTGTCAGCTGCAAGGGTAAACTTTACTTTTTTTTGAGGGTTGACGTTCAATGTGTGTATTAAGCTTGTTTCTTTGATGGTCATGAACTCTGTAATCACAGCAGTATAAAAATTCTTTTGTAAAGCTAGTTTTTGGGAATGGCTTACAACTGAGAGGCAGAACCTGAGAAATTCAGTTATTATTAGTAAAGGGTCCAAAATCAATCTAAAAGACATTTGATGATCTGATTGGCTACTAAATGCAGATTCCCTAGTTTTAAGATTCCCCTGCCCCCCACTATTTATGGAAAAATATAATTTTTTTAAAAACTGGAAATTTAATTTTATTGGATAGGTTTTACCAGAAGGGCTCACTTGGGGGCAATAAGAAATTAAATTAGTGATGTTAAGTGTTTTGTGTAAGATCTGGTGTCTTTTTGAATTTCAAGAACACACTTTAAAGTATTTAATGTAAAGCATGGGTGCAGCTAGAATTCAATGCTGGCACTTCTACTGACACAAAACGATGCTATTGTTTAAAGGCTTCATTGTTAATTAGAAATCATGCTCTCTGTATCTCTTTCATCATACACACTTTTTGTTTTGTAAGGTATGACTTATAGCTGGAAATATGGCTACTAAGCTGTTTTGTTCCATGTAATCTTTTAAGAGTAAGTGACATCAGTGGATAATGGTGACACACAGATGCTAATTTGATTTTATCTTTGCCACTTCTGCCATTTTCCTACCTGATCACAATAGCTAGGAAAGCTACACCCCGGGCCCACAGGACAGCACCCCATATGGACGCTGGCATCGGAACAGGCCTGCAGGGACACCACAATCAAGACCGCCCTACACCAAGCTCCTGCAGATGAAACTGTCCTTGTGAGAGATGACTAGGAGGCTGACTTGTGTCAGTCATGCATAGTCTGGGACACGCCATTTCTCACCATCTCCAAGGACTTCCACCTTTCCCAAATAGTCCAATGCATGGTACTCACTCCCATCTAGTCAGCGGCTGGTCATACTGAGCGCATAGAATCCTAAGTATGACTCTCTCTCCTGGGGCCTAAATCTTGCCAATGATGCCAGCTTATCTGCTTATTTAGAAAAAGGGCCATTTGCACATAGTCCTAAGTGGCAGTTGTAGGTATGAGAGAATAGAATGTATAAACTTAACATGACTGTAACTTAACAGTCTGACACTTCCTCCTGGACTATCTTTTCAGATGTGACATGAATTGTATAGAGTATTCTAGGTACCGATAAGCCAGGTTTTTCTTTTTCTTGTGTATTTTATCTTTCTTCAAAACACAAACCAGTATGGTTCTTAGGTTCCTTTCCAAGGTTGTAAACAGCAGCTTTGATACCATATAAGGGCAGTGTAATCCTCCAGCCCCACAGCTGGTTAATGCTCAGACTGTGATAGCCACCACTGTTTGAGCTCCTACAAGGCCAGGCTTTTTTATTGAAGTGGTCACTAATCTTCAAAACAACCCTCAAAGGTTTAAGTATCACCATCAGTTTTACTGTTCAAGAATCTAAGGCTCAGAAAAAGGGCGAGTGCCTTACTCAATGTGCTTACTAACCACACACCATCCAGAACTATGGTCAGAACTTGACTAGGTATTTCACACATGTTCTCATTTGATCCACGTAACTCTATGAGGGAGGTATATTGCTCTTTACATTTCCAAAAATAGAAGAAATAACTATTAAAGATGGTAAAGCCAAACTATTTTATCTTTGCCACTTCTACCATTTTCCTAACTGATCACTGATTTGTTGACTGATTCCAGACCAGCTGAGGTAGCAAAACCACTCCACGTGCAGCCCGGCCAGCTGTGCCCCAGGCACATTCTCCCCTTGCTTCAGATGGGACATGACTGCTTTCCCATTCGGAAGATTCACTTACTTTTTTCCCCTGCTTTTTAAGTTTAAAACTGGTCACATGATACTGGAGCCTCTTCATCAGCATTTGCACAATGGGCACAGGTTTGCTCCAGCTGAGCAGATTCTGAAGAGCCTCATTTTATAGTTTTTAACCTGTTTAGTGATAGTCTGTAAGGACTCTAAGAAAGATCATCTGTACAGAAAGGCACTACCTCACCAACTGTGTTCTCATGCTTCGTTTGGAGAAGGGCTTAATAGATATCCTGGAAACCACTGGTTTCCCACAATTATTTATTCCAACATAACTTTTTTTTGGTAGAATGTTAACTGTAAGGGATCAGAAATAAAAGTTTTTATCTGAACGTCTTGCTGTACTTTTTCTCACAAGCCTGAAATAGAATTTCCTAACACCTTTTGTGGTTGGAAATACTGAATTTAAATAGGACTGTGGATACAAACAAAAAAAGCAAGATGTGGATTGATGTGCCTATTTCAGTAAAATGCAGCCACATTATTTCTGAAATATGGGTACTAAAATTAATAAAATGACAAGTAGAAAAAACAAAAATCTGGAGATGTGTAGCATAGTGGTAATAAGCCTTTAAAATAATGCTGTTAGATACTAATAAAAGGCGTGAAAAACGACTTATTTTGTTGAGGGTCTCTTCAGGTTACAATTTTCTGTTGTGTATACACTTAAGTGACATACTTTATTAATAATTAAGAAACATATTATTACTGATAGCAATGGCAATGACATGTATAACTATAAGAATTCTTTTTAATTTTCCTTTTAAGAAAGGAATCAGAAAAATGAGATAGTTGGGTCTGAACTCATGGTTATGGATTCATTATATCTGATTTGAGTAAATAAAACTCCATCTACCTAACATGTAATGTCCTTTCAAACAAAGGCCCCATGTACCTCAGTAGTACCATGGTACCTGATTTACATTATTTTACAAAAAAAAAAAAGCCATATTTCTCTCATAAGCTGTACTGAATGGCACCTTTATTCTCCGGATTAAGTGACACAACTGGTGCACATGTTGAGTTAGGAAGCAGAAAGACACCAACATTTGATGATTTTGTTATATAGTGGTAGGAATTTATCTTAGATGCCTAAAACCAAACTTTTTAATGCAAAGGATGATCTACTATCATCTACTTCTGTAAGGCAAACAATTTAAACAGTGATACCATTGGAAAAAAAATCAGTAAGACAAAAAAATCAACTATGTCATAGTCTTATAAACACTTAATGGTTCAAATGAGAAAACCAGAGTGTATTTAATGTATCACCTGAAAAATGAGGTCTGCAGTCCCCCAAAACAGCATATGAATTGGATTTTGTTGCACAAGGACTCTGAAAATGGTTCAAACATCTTACAGTCACTTGGAATCTGAGATATAAACCCAAACACAATACCTAAGTAAGCCTATCGTATGACACTAATTAAAAATCTAAGAATTTATAGGGTCAAAGATGTTCATTTTACATCTTTGTTGACTGATTTGGCAATCTGTGTAGGAGAGTACTGTGATCCTTCTTAGCTCTTCTAGTTTAGTCAACAGTTCTACACCAAAGCCAACTACAACCTCCAACCAACCCATGAACTTGGCTTTAAACTCAAAAGAAACTATTCATTACAAAGTGGGGCATCAAGGACTCTTTACTTATATCCTGGATTACTCAAGTAAACGGTCACTCCGGCTGAGTGGACTAACTCCCGTGGTCACCTTGCGCCACAGTTAGATAGGCAGGTGGTGTGACTGCGCCATCATTTGTGTGTCCACAGTGCTGAAAGGGTGAAGCAGGAGGGTACCATCAACACTACAGGGTTGTCAGCAAGAAAACAAGCCAGTGTTTTTTATAGCAGCATTATTTATTATTTAATCGTGAGCTGTTATTTTAAACAAATTGTGTTTGGCTTTAAATAGCAGAGATGAAGAAATAATGAGTTAGGCTAGTCATAAATTATGGATATGGGCTGAAGAAAAACAAAGACTTTACAAAAATCACAGAGGGAGAACTCATATAGCTGTTACGTAATAGGGCTATACAAACCTTTCTTTGTAAAAAGCTTTTCTCTTTCTGGTACCTGTAAGGCACTGGTCATACTACTGTTCTTGTTCAGAGGTCAGCAAACTTTTTCTATCAGAAAAGATAAGCAATTTGAACTTTGTGGGCCATATGGTTTCTGTCACACAAACTACTCAGTGCTGCTGTCGTATCTCTAAAATAGCCATATACAATATGTAAACAAATGGGCATGGCTGTGTTCCAATAAAACTTTACAAATATGAATGGTGGGCCAGATTTGAAGCAATGGCTGTTGTCTAATCCCCCTTCTGTACCAGCACTGTCCAACAGTAATAAAACATGAGCTATGTATGTAATTTAATATTTTCTAGTAGCTACAGTAGAAAAATAAAAGCAGGTGAAAATTTAGTGATATATTTTATTTACTCCAAAATATCATTTCAACATATAATCAATATAAAAAACTACTGAGCTAATTTACATTTTTTTTTGGTAGTAAGTCTTCGAAACTGTTGTGTAGTATACGCAACAGACTACGTATCATAGCTTACTAGACACATATCAGGTGCCACACGTGGCTAGTGGCTAACAAATTGCACCGTATGTTCTGGATCTTCTATGCCGGGATTTCTACAAGTACTCTGGAGTTTAGTGACACAGTGTTGCGATTTGGTCCTTGAAAGATAGGGAATATAATTAATTATATTGTCCCGATTGAGATAGGACAAGGGATTACATCTATTGGGAAGAAACATTTGGCCCCAGACACTTTGAGGTGGACCAGGATTGTAGGGTGCAAACGTAACCAGGGCAATGATACAGTCAGATGACTTCGGCTTCACTTGCCAGTGCAACAAAATCTAATGGGAAAAATTATTTGATTTAGACCACAAAATGATCAAGTTGTGAATGTAATACTGTAATCTTTGGCCTTAAATAAAGAATGCTAATTGTCATTAATAGAGCTAGTTTTTAGCGCTTTGACTATAGGATTTAAAGCATGTAATACAAGAATGTGATTTGGAAGACAAAATGAAGTGTGTAAAAAGGAAAAGATCTTCAAAATTAATTTGAAGTTTTAAAGACAATTAAAACAATCTAAATGCCTTTTCCATTATCTTCCTTTAACAGAGTTTAATGCTACTCAGGAGTTTAACAAATCACCAAAGGGCAAAATCATAAACCTTATTTTAAACCTTGGATAGTCCTTCATTATTTAAACCCAAATTTCTAAGAGATTAAATCAGTATTTCTAAGACAAGAATGGACATAACCTTTAGTTAATAAAACTTAGAGGCAAGTGTTTTTAACAAAAAATTTATTACCAAAATACAATATTAAAGTCAATACGTGACAAACTCCTGTAAAGCAAAATAAATTATTCTAACATTGTACAGTATTTCCAAAGGTAGTTAAAGAAGCACTATAGACCTTGCTTCACTGTTTGATGAACAGATAAACTGTTCTACCATGAACACAATCCTAGAGTTTTAGGCTTTAAGGCATGCAGCTTGAAGTGCAGGATAAATTTACAAAATGCAAATCATCCTATTTTAATAAGATACAGTGTCAGAATTAACTGTAGTCTTTACATGTCAGTGTTCCAGAAATTTTTAGACTTTGGCTAGAGAAGCAATGCCATAGTGTTACACAATACTTATTTCTTAAAAAAATACATGTATTCATGTCCATGAATATCAAACTCAAATTTCTATTAAATATATTTTATAGAATATTACTCAGAGCACCTTCTGTACAATAAAAAAGATTAAATAAATGTCTGTGAAAACTAAAAATATAGTAAGTTTCAATAGAGAAGCCTGCTTGTCTTTGTCAAGCCAAGTACACTGTGCGAAGATACGATGTAAACATGGGTGCCCACCATTTGCTTTATGAGAAAAGACAGAGAAAATAATAACGAAGCCACCAATAGTTGTGTCAAACAGGATGAAAGACCTAGAACAAAGGCTTCATCAGTGACGCTACATCGCACTGACTGGACACAGAACTTAAAAGCCTACAGATCAACTGGAATATAGGCATGGTACTATTAGAACACTGGGGTTACTAACCATATTCAGGATTATTAGAGGAAGAGAGAAAATGATAGATCCCTGAAAAGTATTATTTATAATGATCAGAATGCATCATCTTCCCCCTACCTACCTTTGACTTATCCATTAAGTTTATTTTAAAAACTATTTTCACTATCAAATCTTAGGGTTCACAGTGGACAAATACTATGAGCTTTATATGGCAAAAGATCTAGTTCCAATAAATAAAATGTTATTCCTACAAAGGGAATTCCTGCTATTTTAATATCTATCTCTTGTACAATTACAATTGCATATTTAGTCTTCATTATTACTTTCAAAAAAACTCAATTGTTCTTAGCAGTAGAGACACTGTTAACTTAAGGCTTGCCACAAAATGATAATGGAAAGGTACAGAATATCCTTGGTATAGGGTTCTTCCTATATAGGTCAGGAGAAAGCTTTTGAAAACATTCTTGGCCAGAATCAGATGAACTTTTAAAGCTTTTGAACTTCTGGGTTAATTTTTTTCCCATGAGCTAGGGAAATTTTAAATCCATGATTCCAAATGGAAAATTTAAGTAACAGTTGATGGAAGGGGTTTAAGGAAAAGAAGAAAGGTAAATAAAAAAAAATTCACTGTTGAAATTTTGTGGATTTTTTTTTTTTGGTTATTAGTATTTTCCAAATGATTGAATAAAATTAAGACAAGGGAAATTTATAAAACAAAATTCTTCTAAGGTTGTTAATTTTCTATAAAGAAACACTGAGTTTTAGCTACCAGCAATGAAAGAACTGAGTGGCAATAATGTGATAGTGGAACCACATGAAATATTTAATTTGAATCTGAAATGAAAAATATTTGTTTTAATTATGAAAATGAGAATGAATATAAATCCACATGCAATTGATTTGGAGAATATAATTTGGTATATATACATCACTTCATTTTATCTTTTAAAAAACCTGGTATTTAAAAAAATATCAGAAATGGATTTTCACATATAAGTTAAAGCTACCTAAATTAAAGAGCTGCAAAGCTACAATCAATTTTATTTACTGAAATACCATCATGAAAATGAGATTAAGAAAACAAATCAGGCCATGTTTTAAGATGCCCGGCCTAGTTTAGTGCCTAATGTTTAGTTCCTTAGATCTTAAAAATATTCATTCATTCAATTCATACCTGGACTCTGGGGAGAGACTTCTTTCCTAGAACATGTCTACAGAGTATCCCATTCAAAAAATCCTGTTTCTGACGTTTCCTAGGTTTGTCAGAGTCACAGCCTCTGTTCTAGAAGATGTTAGAAATCAAGTTCAGAAATAGCACCATGAAGATGGTGCACTGCACAGGGCACCGGCTTTTTGACTTGTAGGCAGAATTTACTAACAAAACAGTGTATAAATAAATCATCAGGACCACAAAAGCAAAAAAACACAACCCCTAAACACAAACTCTGTTCTCTTCATCTATGAAACATCATAACACAAAATATGTAATTAATGAGATTACATGTACTTGATGGTGAGTTTTAATGCAAAAGCAGTTTTAGTTGTTTTTCCACATTGCACACTAACAAAATGGAATTTTCTAGACAGGAGAAACCCTGTAGACTCGCCAAATGTTTGTTATTACAAGCTTTATAAGCAACCTGAATTTTTACTTTATTTTAGCCACACTTGATTATGCCTCTTATGTTAAGTGTAACAAAATTAAAATCCAGAAGTAAAATCTCAATAGCAGTACACCCCTGTTCCCCCAAATGGTTTTTATTTGAGTTCAAACTATTTCCAAGGTCTGATGATCAGATGCAAGTTTTTACACTTTGTTGCTTTAAATAGACTCTTTCAGGTAACAAGCTTGTTCAAGTTTCGAAGAGAGGATGAGAAGGCCTATGAACTACTGAGAAAATTGCGGTGTTCTGCCTAACACTCTGAAAAGAACCTTTGGGAAGTGCTCAATGAATTACTATTTTTATGAACCTTGAGATTTGGTTTGAGTCTGGTGGGAATTCACCTATTTCCTCCTTTGCCCACAAGAAATTTGCTATAAATTTAGGACAATAATTTACATCTTAAATGCCTATTTATAGTCTAGATTTGGATTTAGCGGTTTTCTTTCATTCTTTCAGTAAACTAATATATCTTAGATTGAATATATGATTAATTCCTATCAGTTTGGGGAAAGATTTAGGTAGATCATTTCAAAGCCCTCTGATGATCTCTCCTTGTTGACTCTGTTGGCAATGCTGAAAAGCTCTCAGAGAACTGCTTCCCATTTCTCACAAGAGCCCTGTCATTCTAGAGCTGGAGTGTCAAAATTGAGAATGAAGAAAACTAAGCTCTGCTTAAGACTGTGACGCTTTTTTAACAGTAAGCTTTAGACTGAAAAGCCCCTTCTTAACTCTTTCACTTGCATTTGTACACTATAAGCTTTAACTAATAAATACACTCAATGCTAAGAAGAGGTAACAAGGGTTAATACAGAATTACATCTTTGCTTTTACCTCAACTCACTTCCTCTCACTGAAAATATTTAAATATTATTACTGCCTATCCATTTAGAATTCCTTTTATTATATTACAAATTTGGTTCTAAAGCCACATCGGTCATTTCCTCAAAAATCAATAACTATTTCTTCTGTGTCTAGTAAGTTATTGACAGCGCAAAAGTGGAATTGTGGTGTAAAGGATTCCTCTTCTAGCATATTCCTCTTCAAGTAATTATTCAATCTAATTTGTGTTTAGAGTTGTGCTGTGGTCCTTATTTAGGATGATGTTTACAATTTCACCCTCATGCTCTTTCATATGATCCAAGAGATTCTCTTTGCTGGTAGATTCGAACCCACAAATACAACAACAGAAGAGTAAAACGCAATATTCCATACCAGGGGCCGGACTCGAGTTTTTTTCTAAACTACATGAGGTATTACTTGTAGGGCTCAGTTTCTCATTCTCATTGGGACCTTTAACTTCACTAGGAGGCTCGGAAATCAGCTCTGAGGATGACACCAAATTTTCTGAACTTCCAGTGACAGGATCGGCTCTTTCTTCACTCCTGTGTAGTAGAGTCTTTCCAGAAGATTTACCCAGAACTCTTAAAAAACAAAACAAAACATACCAAACCTTGAGCTGGTTATAATAATATAGGGCTATCAGATTTATCCTGACTTTAATTTATAGATAACAATAGGAAAGGGGTAGGATCAAATACCTGCCACTTTGTGAAATCGCATCATTAATAGCCTTGTTTACTTGTTCATAGTTATAATTTTGGTCACTGGCATGCTTCCACATATGAGACTTTAAAGAAGGAGGATGGCTGCATACATACCCACACAGAGAGCATCTGAAAGACAAGTAGGAGGGAAGTCAGATCAATGCTATGACATCATTTACAAAAATTATGATGCTTCTATAAGCAGTTAAATTTCTTTCTCCTGAAGCCTTATTAGACATATTTCACTAAATCTAAGATTGTCACTGAATCTAAGGGACATATCAATTTCAGAGGCTAAAATGTCCTAGATTGGAGTCCTAGAATCAATGAAATAAAGTATCTTATGTTATAAAGAATTTGTTAAGAATCAAGAAAAACATCCCAGATTACTTTAGCTATTACAGTATTTGGAAATATTTCTAATATAGTAACATACAAAGGTTTTGCTTTAAATTATTTAACAACATGCAAAGAAAAATACACAAAAATCAATACTCCATAACACTCTATTTCTTAAGACAGAAAAAAAGGAAATAAATTTTCACACAAACTCTATGCTTATTTATAGAACCACAGAAAATGGTAAAAAAAAATAACTGTCTTGAAAAGCTTCAAAAATTTTGATTTCATAAATAAAATAATAAACTTAAAAAGATTCTATTCAAAATTGTTTCACATAATTGGTACACTTGGTAAAATCTGAACTGAGTGAAGTAATTAAAAAAATCAACAGACTATTTTCAGAGTACTTTTAGGTTTATCCCTACTCTCTCCTGCATCCAGTTCCTATTATTAACATCTTGCATCAGTGTGGAATATTGATTACAACCAATATGATACATTATTAGTAACTAAAGTCCACAGTTTACATTAGGGCTCACTCACTGTGTTGTACAGTTCTATGTGTTTTGACAAATGTATAATGTCAAGTATCCACCATGACAATATCATACTGAATAATTTCCTTGCCCTAAATATCCTCTGTGCTCTACCTATTCATCCATCCCACTCCCTGAATCCCTGGCAACCACTGATTCTTTTACTGTCTCTACAATTTACCTTTTCCAGAATGTCACACAGTTGGAATCATATAATATGTAGCCTTTTCAGATGGGTTTCTTTCACTTAGCCATAGGCATATAAGGTTCCTCCATGTCTTTTCATGGCTTGATAGCTATTTCCTGTTGCTGAATATTATTTCATTGTATGGATGTTCCAGTTTGTTTATCTATTTACCTACTGAAGGACATCTGGTTGCTTTTAAGTTTTGGCAACTATGAATAAAGCTGCTATAAACATTCATGTGCGGGTTTTTGGGTGGATATGAGTTTTCATCATTTGGGTACATACCTTGGAGCACAGTTTGCTGGACAATATGGTAAAATTATGTTTATTTTTCAGAAAACTACAAATGTACTTTTATTTAAAAGACATTGTTAAGTATTCAAAACCTAACAAATCAGGTAACTTATCTGAACTCTTCCCCACAGTAAGAGAAATGTTCAGTAATAATGAAGCACAAAGGAAATCAAAAGGCCTAAGAGTAAAGAAGACAAAATTTGCAAGGCCCAAACTCTTATTCTAACCCACTTTTAACTTTATGATGACATTCAGCATTATCCTGCATGTTCAGAGGCTTCAAGTCCAAGGCCAATGAAGGGCCTCTGACCTCAAGAAATACCAGGGCACTTAAAGGTAATAAATACACAATTTTTGAAAGAACTTCCCAGAAACTCAAACATACAAAAATATGTACCATTTTTATTAATAATCAGAGAAATGCACCAAACCCGTAAGACTAACAATGTTAGTTAAGTCTGATAATACCATTTTTGCACAGATGTGGAGAAATGGAAATACACAAACTGCATGGATGTATGCACAAGCACTCTGAAGAATAATTTGGTGACATCTGTTAAGACTGAAGAGGCACACACCTGTGATTCTGCAATTCCTGTGTTCCAGGGGTCGACCCTGGCAAGACACTCTTACACTGTTCACAAGGATACGTATGCAAGAATAATCACTGTGGCTGTGAATAACAAAAACAAGGACACAACCCACAACCACCAGTTTTCCATACATGGAAAATACATTGATTTATTTTCATATAATGGGATATTATACAGTGGTTAAAATTAAAGAACTAGATATACACTTACCACCACAAACCTATGTCAGTAATGATCAGTGGAAAGAAAAAGCGAGTAACAAAAGGAGTTGTTTGGTATATCATTTAAATAAATAGTTAAAACACCAAAACCAGTATATATTATTAATATACACATACATACATACGTATATACCCCTACACTCATACAGGCACACAAACATATGTAGCAAAGTCTTTAAAAATGCCAGGAAATTATATATATTAACATCAGGACATTGGCAAGGAAGGAGTGAAGAAGTAAGGAAATGAGGTTTTAGCTGTTCTTGTATTTTATTTTTTTTTAATGCAGCAGAATGTTTAAAATGTCTTATTTACTTTAAAAACTGTTAGCCTATTCTCTTGAAAACTTAATAGCTTGCATAAAAAAGCTACATTACGGGCTACACAAAAACTAATCTTATTCTGCCCATTTTTATCTGAGATGCAATACTTACTGAGGTATCTCAATAAATCTGTTTTCATTAACATTTAGAAAAGGGTCAGCAGTTGTCAACCACTCTCAACCCCATGCCACTGAACTCAGTGTCCATACCTATGACTGTACTCATCACACTGTGGGGGCAGTGTAATGTAGTTACAGTCCCCTGCTTAGTGTTTCTGGATTGGTCCCCAGAAGGGAGCAACTGCCCTGCACCCCTGTGGTCTGGCACCCAACTAGACACTGAGTATGGGAGTGAAACAGCCAAGGCCCACTTGCTTCCACTAAGAATAATGCCTTTAAACATGTCAAACACTTACATGGTGATTTATAATATAAGTACCTTTTAATTTACATTATGCAAAGGGGAAATAAATATACATGATATCTTGGCTCTTCAGATTACTGTCTCTTCACATATATTCATATTGTTGCCCTGAAGCTTCACCAGAAAATTCTGTATCCAAAATGAGCCGCAGAATGCTGGATTCCCTGAATGAACAGTCAATCTTAGGCAAAGAGAACTTCATGCTTCAAGAAAAACGGACCAGGAAATAAATGCCAGAGATTGCAAATTTACCCCACAGAACACCTACAATGTTACTCAAACATTTAAAAAATAAGAGTGGTGAATTATTCAGTTAAGTAACTGATTTCTCCTTTTTAAAAATAAACTTTTAATTTTAGAATGGTGTTAGAGATTCATGAAAAAGTTGAGTTTCTCCTATTGTTAACATCCTATATTATAGTGGTACACCTGTTACAAGTAAAGAGTCAAAGTTGATACTTACTCTAAGTCCACACCTTATTCAGATGTCCTGTTTTTTTTTTTTTTTTGGTACCTAATGTCCTTTGACTGCTCCAGGATCCCATCCAGGATACCACAGTACATTTGTCATATCTCTTTAGGATCATCTAGAGTTTCTCTGATTTTGTTTTTAATGACCTTGACATATTTGAAGAATATTGGTCAGGTATTTTGTAGAATGTCCCTCAGTTTGGGTATGTCCGATGCTTCCCTCATGTGAAACTGGGGTCCTGGGTTCTTGGGAGGAAGACCCCAGAGGTACAGTGCTATTCTCATCATATCATATCCAGGGTACATGTTATCAAATTGATCTATCACCTGGCTGAGCTCAAGTTTCTCCACAATAAAGTTACCCTTTCCTACCCTTTCCATACTGTATACACTGGCAGCAAGTTCCTATGTACAGCCCATAATTAAGGAGCAGGAATTATAATCCATCTCCTTGAGGACAGAGTATCTATCTACATTATTTCAAATTCTTCTATATAGGAGAGTTGTCTATTGTCCCTCATTTGCTTATTTAATCAATCATTTCTTTCTATCAGTATGGACTGTTAATACCTACTTTTTAAAAAATAATTTACAATGTTGAATAACAGTGGAGAGAGTGGGCATCCCTGTCTTGTTCCCGATCTTAGAAGAAAAGTTTTCAGCTTCTCGCTGTTATTATGTACGATGTTAGCTGTGGGCTTGTCATATATAGCCTTTATGATGTTGAGGTACTTGCCGTCTATATCCATTTTGTTGAGAGTTTTAATCATGAATGGATGCTGAATTTTGTCAAATGCTTTTTCAACATCTATGGAGATGATCATGTGGTTTTTGTTCTTCTTTTTGTTCACGTGGTGGATGATGTTGATGGATTTTCGAATGCTGTACCATCCTTGCATCCCTGGGATGAATCCCACTTTATCATGGTGTATGATCCTCTTGATGTATTTTTGAATTTGGTTTGCTAATATTTTGTTGAGTATTTTTGCATCAACGTTCATCAGGGATATTGGTCTGTAATTTTCTTTTATTGTGAGGTCTTTGCCCGGTTTTGGTATTAGAGTGATGCTGGCTTCATAGAATGAGTTTGGAAGTATTCTCTCCTCTTCTATTTTTTGGAAAACTTTAAAGAGAATGGGTGTTATTTCTTCTCTATATGTCTGGTAGAATTCAGAGGTGAATCCATGGGGTCTGGGGGGTTTTGTTCTTGGGTAGTTTTTTGATTACCAATTCAATTTCGTTGCTGGTGATTGGTCTGTTTAGTTTTTCTGTTTCTTGCTTGGTCAGTCTTGGAAGGTTGTATTTTTCTAAGAAGTTGTCCATTTCGTCTAGGTTTTCCAGCTTGTTAGCATATAGATTCTCATAATTTTTTCTTATAATTCTTTGTATTTCTGTGGGGTCCATCGTTATTTTTCCTTTCTCATTTCTGATTCTGTTTATTAGTGTAGATTCTCTTTTTCTCTTAATGAATCTGGCTAGGGGTTTATCTATTTTGTTTATTTTTTGAAAGAACCAGCTCTTGGTTTCATTGATTTTTTCTATTGTTTTATTCCTCTCAATTTTATTTATTTCTTCTCTGATCTTTATTATGTTCCTCCTTCTGGTGACTTTGGGCCTCATTTGTTCTTCTTTTTCCAATTTCAGTAATTGTGTCTTTAGACTATTCATTTGGGAATGTTCTTCCTTCTTTATATAGGCCTGGATTGCAATATACTTTCCTCTTAGAACTGCCTTTGCTGTGTCCCACAGAAGTTGTGGCTTTGTGTTGTTGTTATTAGTCTCCATATATTCTTTGATTTCTGTTTTGAGTTGGTCGTTAACCCATTGATTAATTAGGAGAATGTTGTTAAGTCTCCATGTATTTGTGAGCCTTTTTGATTTCTTTCTAAAATTTATTTCTAGTTTTATACCTTTGTGATCTGAGAAGTTGGGTGGTAGGATTTCAATATTTTTGAATTTACTGAGGTTCTTTTTGTGGCCTAGTATGTGGTCTATTCTGGAAAATGTTGTGCACTTGAGGAGAATGTGTATCCTGCTGCTTTTGGGTGCAGAGTTCTGTAGATGTCTGTTAGGTCCATCTGTTCTAGTGTGTTGTTCAGTGCCTCTGTGTCTTAACTTATTCTCTGTCTGGTTGATCTGTCCTTTGGAGTGAGTGGTGTGTTGAAGTCTCCTAAAATGAATGCATTGCTGTCTATTTCCTCCTTTAATTCTGTTAGTATTTGTTTCACATATGCTGGCGCTCCTGTGTTGGGTGCATATATATTTATAATGGTTATATCTTCTTGTTGGACTGACCCCTTTATCATTATGTAATGTCCTTCTTTATCTCTTGCTACTTTCTTCATTTTGAAGTCTATTTTGTCTGATACAAGTACTTCAACACCTGCTTTTTTCTCGTTGTTTGCATGAAATATCTTTTTCCATCCCTTCACTTTTAGTCTGTGTATATCTCTGGGTTTGAGGTGAGTCTCTCGTAAGCAGCATATAGATGGGTCTTGCTTTTTTATCCATTCTGTTACTCTGTGTCTTTTGATTGGTGCATTCAGTCCATTTACTTTTAGGGTGATTATTGATAGATATCTACTTATTGCCATTACTGGCTTTAGATTTGTGGTTACCAAAGGTTCAAGGGTTGCTTCTTAACTATCTAACAATCTAACTTAACTTTCTTGTTAAGTTATTGTAAACACCATTTGATGTTTCTTTATTTCTCTCCCTTGTTGTTCTTCCTCCTCCATTCTTTATATACTAGGTGTTTTATTTTTTGCCTTTAGTTAGTATTTGGATGGTCTGCTTTCTTTGCTATGACTTTATTTTCTCTGGTGACATCTTTTTAGCCTTAGGGGTGCTTCCCTCTAGAGCAGTCCGTTTAAGATATCCTGTAGTGGTGGTTTATGAGAGGCAAACTCTCTCAGCTTTCGCTTGTCTGGAAATTGTTTAATCACTCTGTCATATTTAAATGATAATCGTGCTGCATATAATATTCTTGGTTCATGGCCCTTCTGTTTCATAATGTTAAATATATCATGCCATTCTCTTCTGGCGTGTAAGGTTTCTGTTGAGAAGTCTGATGATAATCTGATGGGTTTTCCTTTGTAGGTGATCTTTTTTCTCTCTCTAGCTGCCTTTAATACCCTGTCTTTATCTTTGATCTCTGCCATCTTAATTATTATGTGTCTTGGTGTTGTCTTCCTTGGGTCCCTTGTTGGGAGATCTGTGGGCTTCCGTGTACTGTGAGACTATTTCCTTCCCCAGCGTGGCAAAGTTTTCAGCAATTATTTCTTCAAAGACACTTTCTATCCCTTTTTCTCTCTCTTCTTCCTCTGGTACTCCTATAATGCGTATATTGTTCCGTTTGGATTGGTCACACAGTTCTCTTAATATTCTTTCATTCCTAGAGATCGTTTTATCTCTCTCTGCCTCAGCTTCTCTGTATTCCTGTTCTCTGATTTCTATTCCATAAACAGTCTCTTGCATCTCATCCAGTCTGCTGTTAAGCCCGTTGATCACTTGTCTGATTTCTGCATTGTCTTTCCTCACTTCCCTCACTTCCTCCCTCAGCTCTTCCACATTTCTCTGTAGATCCATCAGCATGGTTATGACTTTTATTCTGAATTCTTTTTCAGGAAGACCGTGCATTTCCATCCCTTCAGGCTCCCTCTCTGGGGTTGTCTGGTTGATCTTAGTCTGGACCATATTCCTCTGTCTTTTCATGGCTTTAGAAGTGGTTGCTGATAGTTGCCACATATGTCAGCTGGGCTCTTTAAGACGTTAAAAAGAAAAAAAGAAAGAAAAGAAAAGAAAAAAGAAAGAGAAGAGAAAACAAAACAAAACAAAAAACGCCCACCAGGAGTAGATGAGTAGATTCTGTGGGGATGCTGTAGGTGGCGCTGTTGCTGCACTATTCCGCAGCCGTGGCCGTGCCGCTCCGCAGGGCCCTTGATAGCTCTGGCTGGGGTGGGAACGAATGGGAGGCTGTTGGTCTCTGTGGGAAGTCTAAGTGCGGCCACCCTTTCCCAATCGCCAGCTAAGGGGTCTGAAACTCCCCAGGACTCCCAGCCTGCTGGGCTGAGTGTGCCCGGGCGATCCGGTTCCTCCACTGGGCTCCTGTCTCTTTAAGACCGCTGCATAAAGTGTGCCGTTTTCTTTTTTTTTTGTTTCCTTCCCGAGAGTCTGCTGCAAGTACCCTGGCGCGTTCCCCGCTCAGATCCTGCACCGTGTCTCTCCAATCTCCACTACATCATGCGATGTGTGTCAGCGCTCCCCGTGCAGATCACCGGGGCTGGTTATTTCATGGGGTGTACTTCCACTCCGTCCCGGCTCTGAATCCTCTCCTTCTGCCGGTGCGCTGAGGTAGGTGAGTGCTCGGGTCCTGCTGGGTCGCGGCTCCGTATCTTACCTGCCTCGCAGGGTGCCGTGTCCTCTCAGGTGTACTTGCACACTGTGCGCTTTCCTGTGTATTCTGGTCTCCCTTTTAGGAATAGTTGTATTTGCTGTATTTGCATAGATATATATAGTTTTGGGAAGAGATTTCTGCAGCCCTGCTCACGCCGCCATCTTCCCGGAAGTCCCCTGAATACTTACTTTTTACTGTGGGTTTTAATTCAATACTACATCATTTATTTTGTTGGTCAAATCATTGGGGGCTTATTAATTAGCTCCAATGTCCCACTGACATACTCTTTGTTCTGTTTGTGGAACACTTTATTTTTTGGTACTACCAGATGCTCCAGGCTTACTCTGTATATTTCCTGTCCCAGTTCAGCATTAGATCAGTCATTTCTCTAAGCCATTTTTCTGGTTTCTTTTATTGGAGAATGGCATTAGAAACCAAGATTTGGGTACTGAGTGACTACTTTACTTTTATAAATAACTTATTTTCCTGATTTCAAAATTCACTGTGGATAATTAGAAATATACAAGAAAAAAAGGAGAAAATAAAAATCACTCATAACATTACCATTAGATGTAACCAGTATTATCATTTTGATGTGTATTTCCCATTCTTAAAATACATCCAAAATTGGGATCATTCGTGTTTACTGTTAATATTGTTAAATTTTACATGTAAAATATAATATATAACCACTCTTCTATAGTAAAGTAAACTTAATATAACTTAAATTTTCTACCATAAAGTATTTTGTGGCTGCCCAGAATTCCACCATTGGATGGAACTGATAGAATAACTATCCACAACTCATTATTACTTTATGCAAAAATATTACTCTAAAAATTGACATCACGAACTTCTGACTTGTGGTTCAAAATCTAAGAGGCTTGGGAAATGCTATTCCATCCTAACAGTAAGCAAAAAGCTGAACAAACTGAAAAAAAAAAATAAAAACCTCTTATATATGTAAGAGAAGTGAAGTCACAGGGTCCATTGCCCTCAAAATTGGAGAGACCAACAGGCAAATATGGAGAATCACAACTTACTGGCATAGAAACCCAAAAGCTGAAACCTCAAAGAACCAGGGCTGGGACAGGGCAACCTGACCTATAATTGATGAATTGCTAGAGGCTAAGTGTGCACAGTATGAGAGTAAAAAACTTGAGGGTGATGCAGTCATCCTTCCCTCTCTTTTGGGTTCACCTTGGGAGTTCTATCAGGTTCTTAGGGACTACTGGAGAAAAATTTGTGCTTCAGGCAGGTGGAGGGGTAAAAGAACCACTGTGAAATACACTCAGCATTTTTTTCTTAATAAGGTCTGCTCTCAGGAAAAACTATTTAACCACAGCCTAACTGGCTGGAATTTCATCAGAGCGTAACTGACCTGAGAGGGAAGGGAAATACCAAACTCCAGCCCACTCTAGCTACTTTGTCCCAAGGAGAGATGTAAGAGACTGAGAAGCATGTTTAAGGTTTACAATTTAGAGTCTAGAAGTTCACTAAAAGGCTGACACCTAATCATATAGAACATGTCTCTTCCCCACATTACTACATTACTAAAGGCCTATTTACAGCAGTGCCTTTTACCCAGTACATCATACTTAGCTATCAAGGAAAAATTACAAGCCATACTAAATGGTAAAACCAAAGTTTGAAGAGAAAGAGCAGGCATCAGAACAAGACTCATTAATGGCAGGATGCTGCAGTTATCAGACTGGTGATTCAAAACAACTGACTGATAGGTTAAGAGTGTGAATGAATAAAGTACACAGCATGCAGGAGCAGATGGGTAATAAAAGCAGAGAGATGGAAATTCTAACAAAGAACAAAAAATGCTAGAAATTAAAAATACATAAAAGAAATGAAGAGTACCTTTGATGGCTTATTAGTAGATTGGACATGGCTGAGCAAAGAATCTCAACAGAAACCTCCAAAATTGGAAAGTAAATAGTAAAGAAACTGAAAAAAAAAAAACACAACTGCAAAGGTGTAAAATATACAAAATGAGAATGCCAGAAGAAAGGAACAGAGAAATACTTGAAACAGTAATAAGTGAGAATTTCTCCAATTAATGTCAGAAACCAAACCACAGGTCCAGAAAGCTCAGAGAATACCAAGCAGGATAAATGGCAGGAAAACTACACCTAGGCATATCATTTTGAAGTACAGAAAATAAAAAAACAAAAACCTGAAAGAAGTCAGAGGGAAAAAAGTACCTTACGCATAAAGGGGCAAAGGTTAAGAATTACATCTGGCTTCTCCTCAGTGATCATGAAATCAAGAGTGGTGTATGATATTTTAAGTGTTGAAAAAACAACCAACCTAGAATTCTGTATCCAGCAAAATTATTCTTCCAAAGTGAAGCAGAAATATTTTCTCAAACAAAAATCAAAGGAATTTATTTTGCAAGGAATTTGCTAGCTATAGACCTGTCTTACAAGAATGTTAAAAGAAGTGGTTCAGAAAGAGGGAAAATGATATAAGCCAGAGATTTGTATCTATATAAAGAAAGGAAGAGCATTAGACAAGGCATGAGAGATGAAAAAATGAAAACTTTTATTTTTCTTAACTGATCTAAGAGGTATTTGCTCAAAATAACAGCAACAATGTATTTGATTATGTATGCTTATTATGTATGTGTATACACAAACACACTTATGTATAAATGAAATGAATGACAAATGATACAAGAGATAGGAGAGAAGAATTAGGATTATTTTATTATAAGGTACTCATACTATCCATGAAGACAGTATGGTGTTACTTGAAAATGGATTTGGATTAGTTATAAATGTATATTCCAAATTCGAGGGAAACCAATAATATAAAGTAAAAAAATGAAGTATAAATGGTATGCTAAATAACAAAGGAGAGAAAATGCAATCATATAAAATGCTTGATTAAACCCATGAAAAGCAGAAAAACAGTGGAAGAAAAAAACAGGAAAAAAGAACAAGGGCAACAAATATAAAACAGTAACAAATATGATAGATATAAATTAGACTGTCAGTAATCATTTTGAACATCAATGGTCTAAGTACACCAATTAAGAGACAAGCATTAGTTGGAGTGCATTAAAAACAAGAAGCAACTATATGTTGTCTATAGGAAAACCACATTAAATATAAATACACATACAGAAGAGGGATGGAGAAAAAGATGGCGGAGTAAGAAGGCCAGACGGAAACCCAACACATACAAGAAGAAAATACAGCAAATACAACTCAACCTGAAGACTGCAGAACAGACTACCTACATACATGTGGGGAAGAAGAGAAGACCTCACAGAAAAGGGAGAAGCAGCAAAGCTAAGATCAAGCAGGACCCAAGCTCTCCCCCAACCCCAGCCTACAGGTGGGAGAAAGAGGAATAGAGCAGGGAGGGGTTAGGAGCCCAGGATTGCTGAACGCCTGGCCCTGGAGATCTCTGGGAGCACGAGCTCACATTAATATTGGTTCTGGTGATTAGTGGGGCTGGACACCAAGGACAGGTGGAACACTCAGGGAGGCTGAAACTCCAACCACTTGTGGAGAACAGGCAAACTCCACTGGTCTCCCTGAGACAAAAGCAGAGGTGGCAGTTTGAAAGACTTGTCAGCAGTGGGAGGAGTGCCAGAGGAGTGAGGATTAGATGGAGCTCTCTTCTCAGGAGAAAGGGCAAGTGGATGATACCACCCAAGCCCTCCCTTGGCCCAACAGGTAAGAAACTCTTAGGAACCCAGACGCACCTTGCTGGCAATGCAGCTCTGAGGCTCCTCCCCGCACACACTGCCAGTCAACACACTTGGCCCAGCAGCATTGTCAAGCTTTGCTGCCTGGCAGGCAGAGGGAGACTCTTGAAGCAGCTTTCTTGGGTCTGTTTCAGCCCAACTGGAGAAGTGCCTGCAAGAACGAGTCCCAAGAACTCCTTCCGCCCCAGTGGTTGCCCAAGCCAGGTGCTACATGTTGGGATTGAGCAAAGCTGAACATCAGCCTGCCCATCCCATTAACCCTGCAGCCCTGCCATTGCTGCAGGGCAAGCAGAGGGCACCCTGCCCACAGCGATTCCAACAGAGACTTCTGTGCTGATCACAAAGGTGTGGCTGAAGCAAACTGCCAGCCCAGACTCAGACCACTACAGAAGACAGACAGAAAGGCAGCCCAGCAGCCCACTACACACCAACAGCTGGGACTCCTGCAAATTAGAACCAGATACTGGAGAATAAAGAGTCTTGAGCTTCTGGGCACCAGAGGACACTTCCTTCATAAAGCTATTACTTCAGAGCAGAGCCATCTAATACAAAGGAAGAAACACAGAAACCCTAACAAATGAGGAGGCAGAGGAATATGTTCTGAAAAAAACTAAAGGACAAGACACCAGAAAAAGGGCTAAATGAAAGGAGAGCATCAATTTTCTTTATCGATAAAGATGTCAAAGTAAAAGTCATAAACATACTCATGGATCTACAGAAAAATATTCACGATCTCAGGGAGGATTTCAACAGACAGAAGACTTGAAAAAGAGCCACTCAGAGCTGAGGAATACAGTATTTGAAGTGAAACATACAATGGAAGGATTTAAGAGTAGATTACTGCAGGCAGAGGAGACAGTGAGATGGAAATTAGAAAATAGGAACACAATGAAGCTGAAGAACAAACAGAAAAAAAGGATCTCTATGCATGAAAGAATAAGAGAGCTGTGTGACCAATCCAAACAGAACAATATTCACATAAATAGGGGTACCAGAAAGAGAAGAGAGACAAAGGGATAGGAAGTCTCACTGAGGAAGTAATTGTTGAAAACGTCCCCAATTTGGGAAAGGAAATAGACCCTCAGGTAACAGAAGCACAGAGAGCCCCTAACAAAAGGAACCCAAAGGCAACACCAAGACATCTATATAATAATTAAAATGGCAAAGATCAGGGATAAGGAGAGAGTGCTGAAAGCAGCCAGAAAGAGGAAAAAGATTACTTATAATAAAGCAAACCCCATCAGGCTATCAGCAGACTTCTCAGCAGAAACTTTACAGGCCAGAAGGGAGTGATGTGATATATTTAATGTAATGAAACTGAAGGACCTCCAACCAAGGATCCTCTACCCACTAAGATTATCTTTTAAATTTGAAGCAGGGATTAAACAATTTCCAGATAAACAAAAGTTGAAGGAATTCACCACCACCAAACCAACCATATAGGATATGTTAAAGGGATTGCTGTAAGTGGAAATGTTCCTAAGGCTAAATAGCTTTCATCAGTAAAAATAAACCCACAGTAAAGGTAGTAGACCAATTATTAATTACCAAGCAAATATAAAATTAAAAGAAAACAAAAGAAGCAAAATCTATTCCCAAAATCAGTCAAGAGATACACAAAAAGCACAGATTATGACATCTAATACATAAAGTGTGGAGGAGGAGGAAGAAGAAAAGTACTTTTAGATTGTATTTGACATAGAGTAATCAGTAATTTTAAGATACACTACTGTATAGTAAGGAAACATTCTTGAACCTTTAGTAACCACAAAACTAAAGTCAAAAACAGATACACACATACACAAATCCAATCAGAACACTGAAGAAAACCATCAAATAACAAGAAAAGTATAAGAGAATTGAAAGGAACAGAGAGGAGCTATAAAAACAACCAGAAAACAATTAATAAAATGGCATAAATACATATCTATTAATAATCACCTTAAATATAAATGGACTGAATGCACCAATTAAAAGACACAGAGTAGAAGAATGGATTAAAAAAAACGAGACCCATCTATATGCTGCCTACAAGACACTCATTTCAGACCCAAAGACATATGCAGACTGAAAATGAAGAGATGGAAAAAAGATTTCATGCAAATAATAGGGAGAAAAAAGCAGGAGTAGCAGTACTTCTATCAGACAAAACATACTTCAAAACAAAGAAAGTAACAAGAGACAAAGAAGGACATTACATAATGATAAAGGGATCAGTCCAAAAAGATAACCATTATAAAATATCTATATACCTAGCATAGGAGCACCGAAATATGTAAACCAGATACTAACAAACTTAAAGGGGGAAACAGACTGCAACACATTCATTTTAGGAGACTAAATACACATACAGAGAAAAAGAAATGGATGTAGATAGATATACCGTACTAATACTAATCAAAAGAAAGCAAAAATAGCTCTATTAATTTCAGAGAAGGCAGATTTCAGAATAAGGAAAGTTAGCAGGAAGAAAAGGGGTATTACATAATGATAAAGGGGTCAATTCTCCAAGAAGACATGATACTTAGCATGGTTGCACCTAACAACAATATATAAAAATATGTAAGGCAAAAACTGGTAGAAATGCAAGGAGAAATAGATAAATACACTACTGTAGTTGAAGACCTAAATAACCCTGTATTATAAATAGATCCAGTAGGCAGCAAATCAGTAAGGACACAACTGAACTCACCAACAGCTCACACGAAATATTCACCACACTATACAACATTCTGGTTCGTAACATACCTTAACAAATTTAATAAAATAGAAGTCACACAATGTCTGCTCTCAAACCACAGTGGAATTAGAAATCAATTAACAGAGATAACTGAAAAACCTCAAAATATTTGGAGATTAAACAACACACTTAGAAAAAAGGCAAAATCTCAAGGAACATTTTAAAATAGTTTGAACTAATGAAAATACAACTTATCAAAATGTGTGGGATGCAGCAAAAGCAGTACTTGGAGGAAAATTTATAGCACTGAATGCATATAATAGAAAAGACAGAAGATCTAAAGTCAGTCATCTAAGCTCCCACCTTAGGAAACTAGAAAAAGAAGAGTAAATTAAATCCAAAGTAAGTAGAAGAAAATAATAAAATTAGAGAAGAAATCAATGAAAATGAAATCAGAAAATCAATAGAGATATCAACCAAGCCAAAAGCTGGCTCTTTGAAAAGATCAATAAAACAATAAGTAACCAAACTACTTAAGAAAAGAGAGGATACAAATTACTAATATCAGAAATGAAAGAGGGGATATCACATCCCACAGACATTAAACAGATAATAAAGGAATAACATGGACTCTATGCACAAATTTGATAATCATTTATCAAAGTATATTAAATGTGAGTAATTGTAGAGCACAAACTTCACTGGTGGCTCTTCAGTCCACTGTGTAAATAGAGGTGCTTCATGATCAGTGACCAATCAGGTCATTTCTTTAAAAGTCTGCCAGTGATTGTCACTCCTATTCAGGTCACTCACAGCAAAGCATGTAGTTATGCTGCCTCTTTGACAGAACTATGACACATTTTACAAAAATGGATAATCCAAGAGGGAACTGACCAACAAAATGGAAGTGCAAAAAGAGACCAAAAAGTGCTAACAGTGGAAATGAAATCTGACTCAAGTGTAAATAGAGTTACAGAACAAATAGCTGACCACAAGAATGTTGATACTGCAGCCTTCCTGAAGAAACCCTGAATGGACAGCCAGAGGATTTACATAAGGTGATCGTAATGACATAGATGAAGATATGTCGGTAAAAAATTCTGTATTTACAGAAACTCTTGGAGATATTTTATGATACTGAAAGATCAAAGGATAAAATGTTGAAAGTTGATCCATACTTGGAAAGGAGTATGACAACTGGCCAAGTCACAGAAAAGATACTCACCCCATACTATAAGGAGTATAATGAACATGCAAGCACTGTGCAAACTACTCTTGATAAGCTTCCCACAAAGCAATAAAACACTTTAATTTCTCAATGTTTCCAAGTTTTAAGTTACAGTGTACTACATTAACATGATTTTCAAAATTTCCTATATAACAGTAAGAGTTTTCAAGTCTTTAAGAAAAAATTTAAAGGTTGCAGAACAATCATAATTTTCACCACTAATTACTAAGACTGGTTTGCATGGTCATAGAGTCCCATGCTACTGTACAAACCAAGGACTACCTGTGTACTTGTATATATACATAAATTTTAGTATGGATATACATACCCATGAAACAAGAAATGTTCACAATAATATACATGGAGAAAACTTTAAATGCTATTGAGAAGCAACAGATAACTGAACAAATGGAAAAAGTCCACACCTTGTTTGAATAAAGTTAATTCTTTCTAAATTCATCTAGAAGCTTAACAGTATCCCAATACAAGTAACAGATTTTAAGAGGGAACCAGACTAGCTGATTCTAAAGTTCATATGTGCATGTATGTACTACACCTAATTAAAATAACAAATAAAAATCAAACTACCTACAACATCCACATACTTCACTTCATCTCATTACCACTTCTCCCACAGAATTTGGTTTAATTTGCATATGTAATTGAAAAAATGCTTTGTTGTGAAACTCTTATATATATAAAATAGTATAAGGTGAATATGCAATTTAAAAAATAATAAACACTGTGTACATACTACCTGCTTAAGGAAAACATCACCTTCACCGTAGGAGCTCTTTGTGTGTTCCTCCAAGATCACATATTTCTTCCTCCCCGAAAGAGGCATCGCCTTTCTGAATTTTGCATTGTGTGATTTGCCTACTTTTTCTCAGTTTCACCTATACGTATGCTGGAACAATTGTTTATTTGCATGTTTTTGAGCATATAGGCAGAATCATAGTTTATGTATTGGCTTGCTTGTGTATCTCAGCTCAGTGTTTCTGAGATTCACCCATGCTGACAGGGATAGCTCAATTACCTCACAGGGCACCTACACTTTGATTTTTACCTCTACAGTTTCTCAATTTCCTTAATAAATGAGCAACATATTTAAATGTCGTTTTTAGTATTTACCCAGCATTTTAGTTTTCTTTACTGGGAGAGTTCTTCACATTATCTATTTTGCTATGTTGTCTGAGATGGGATGCCCTGCTTATAGATGTTTAGTTTAAGTTGCTAACCCAATTTCTGTCCTACTCAACTGGTCAGCAAATGCTACATTTACATAAACAGTTTCCTGACTATATAACCTATATTCCATATTCAAAAATGGAACATACAGGCAAGTACAAATACTAGAAAATTACTTGCATAACTTCCCAGTCTTTTTTTAATGTATATATGTAGACCTAAAGTAAAAGTGGAATCATACTACAGATTTATAATCCTATTTTTGACAACGTTCCACAAGCATTTTTTTTAAGTTAAAAGTTATGCATTTTCAGTGGGGTATAATGCTACATCCTATAAAGCAATTTAATCATAATTTAAGCATTCTACTATTATTATAGAGTTAGAATGTTTTTGATCTTTTTAAGATAAAAAAATTCCTGTAAGAAATATGTTCCCCATCTACATGTATCATTAATTATCCTGTAAGATAAGGTATGTTTTTCTTTCACAATCCTTAATAATAATAAAGGAAAAAAATGGACACTCATAGTTAATATATAGAATATTATAAATAACCTTTGAAACTTTCAGTGTGCTCCACCTTGATTGCCTCCTCTCCGTTTCCCAGAGATAAGAACATTCCTGAACTGTGGGACAAAACCATTTTTAAGGCTTCTGATTTGTTAGCATTTATGATGTCAGGAAAAAAGGAGGTATGATGAAACAGGTACACTTAAATTAATAATGGATTATGTAAGTGGTGAATCTCACATTCCAGAAGGAAATACTAAAATTATTTTCACACTAGCTTGCGGAGGACAAGTACACCTTAAAGAGTATTAGAATAACTAAAATTTAGAATGAAATATCACTTACTATCAGAAATGCTCTCTTCTAATACTTTAATCTATGAGTTAACCTTGAGTCTATCACTTTCATTAGATTTCCTACATAAACTGCATACCGATGACATCTTTTACTTTCTTGCTGTAGTCATTTCAAATTTCTCTCTCCCATCCTATTGGACAAAGACTTATTTTTGTATGAAGTCCTTAAAATCTTTTTTAAAGAAAGGAAGGGAGAGAGATAAACCAACAGTAGTATGCTGAACAAACAAGCCCCTAATTTTATGAGTAATCTACCTTACCTGTACAAAGGTTACTCTGAAAGGACACTTACAATGGTAAATACTCATTAAGAAATTTAAATTAAAAAAAAAGTGAAAAAAACGGATATGGCTAAGCACTTACTAAAATGATTTTCAACTGATCAGAGGACAAGGGATACTGCAGGAGATCATCAACCTCAAAGTTATGTGAAGGTGGCTTGAATCAATTTTTATTTGCTTTTTCAGAAGTTTCCTTTACCTACAGTATTACTTTCTCATTTTTCATTTCCTCCCCACCTTCCTATACAATACCATGTAGTAAACCAAATTCTCTTGGTTTAAAAAAATGACAGTGAATTGCTACTATACCATCATCCTGTTTTAGTCACTTCACTGTGCTTATTTTCTGAAATTATCTTGTTTACTTATTTATTATCTATCTTCTTACATGAAGGTATAAATTCCATGACCACGTGTTGAGTCAGAAAATGAATAGCTGACTTCATACCAACCAGACCAAAATACACGCACTACCTACAGAAAGTGAGGAAATGTTTTGAAACAGAAGGGCATGTCTAAGAGATCATTGCTAACCATGTCACCAAAAGAACATCAAGATCCATATTTCCAATTATCCTGTACACTGGGCAAAAACACAAAGCAAACCAAAACCAAACGCAAACAAAACCCTACTGACACAAGAATAGTAGCAGCACATTTACATGACATCATCTATCATAATTTTGTTTTGCATCTGTAGTGGAACTGCCTGATGTTCCTGTTGAAAGAAACATTTTGTACTTCAATCATTCAAGACTATCCAGGCAAAGTTATAAGTGTGACCCAAGGAAACAAGTGAACATTCTAACAGCTTACTTGCCACTCTGTGTAGGCCTGGAAAGCAGGCTGGACCAAAGCTTTGGAATGCCAGAATGAATACAACTTCTGTCAGCCAACCAAATCCCACCCACATGAAAAACAATTTCTTCCTGATGCAAGACAATTATTTTGGCAACCAAAAGAAAACCAGTATAGAAACCTGTGATCCTGTGATTTATAATTAGAAATATTTATTTGGTCTTTGTCCCCATTCCTGGCATAGAGCCCATGAAACCCCTGCGATATTCTGAATACAGCAATAAATGTGTCTTCTGTTATGTTCATGAGATGATTTTTGGAAAACCCCTCGGTAACCTAAAGATGGGGCTGGTTGCTAGAAGAACTAACCATGTGTTTACAGGGACTGGAACTTTTAGTCCCATCCACCTTGGGGAAGAGTGAGGGGCTGGAGATTTAACCAAAATGAAGCCTCCCTAAACCCCAGAGAACAGTTCAGCTTCTGGGTTGGTACTCACGCGAAATGCTATGACAGTGACGCCCCAGAAAGGCCTTGTCCTATTTACCTCTTCATCTGGCTGATCTTCTGTATGTGTTTAATATCCTTTATAATAAACTGGTAAGAGTAAGTAAACTGGTTTCCTGAGTTTTGTTGGCTGTTCTAACAAACCTCTGATTTAAGGACAGTTGGTCAGAAGCACAAGTTAACAACCTGGCCCTGTGACTAGTGTCTGAGTGGGGGCAGTCTTTTGGGACTAAGCCCTTAGTGGGATCTGATGCTATCTGCAGGTAGTCAGTATTAGAACTGAATCAAATTTATAGGACTCTCAGCCAAGGGCTGTTGAAAATTCAATTAATTGCTTGGTGGGGTGGAAAAAATATACATTGGAAAACCCAAGGCTCCCCACAGTTTGGCTAAAAAACTATTTTTCTATAGGCTTTATCCCATTGCTAATAGGTCAGATACTTTAGTCCCAGAATCCCAGGGAAATAAAAATGTGGTTAAAACACCCTATTTCCCTGGCCTAGGACCTTACTTGGACTTTACTCCAGGTCCAATTCAATTGGAACAACCACCTTGAGGAGTTAGGCAGAAGAAAGCAGAGCCTGGATACCCTACAGGGTTTGAGGTGACCTGAGTAGGGAATGCATAAAGAGATTTCAACAGAAATTTTGCAATAGGCTTACATCTGAGGAAAAGAGCAGACCTCATAGAAAAGGGTAAAGTAGCAAAGCCGTGATCCAGTAGGACCCAAGCCCTTCTCCCACCTCTTACCACATTCAATTTGTTTCTATGCTTTAAAAGGAATAAGTAAGAAAGGCCCAAAGAAACGGCCACTTCAAATTTTGTGATGAACCCAAGAAGTCTTCATGCCACTGTGAAAAACAAAATCTTTCAGTTTATACCTTCAAAACAGAATATATTATTTCCCCTCCAAATTAAACTATCTGCTAAACTGTTTTCCTTAAAAGAAATTCAAGTTTTTCAAAGACTTGAGTTTTTCCTCAAGCCAAAACAATTGACAAAAGATTCAACACCCCTTGATCAAAAGGGACTTAAGAAGTCTATAACTATGGTAGAAGTGATAGTATGTGACTTCTAAAGATAGATCATAAAGGTGACATAACCTTTGCCTACTTCTTATCTAAGCATTCACTTTTGGTAATTAGCACACCTGGAAAGTCCATGTGGAGAAATTGTGTATATGTTCCAGCTGAGCCCAAGATAAGGTGCTGGCCAACAGCCAGCATTACCCACCAGAATGGAGGGAGCCTTCAGATGACTGCAACCCCAGCTGTTGGCGTCACTTGCAGCCTTCAAGTCTTTCCTGCTGAGGTCCCAGACCTTAATGAAGCAGAGAAAAGCCATCCCTACAGTGTCCTTTCCAAATCCCTGACCCACAGAATCCCTGCCCAAAAAAACAGCTCCTGTTTAATATCACTAAGTTGGGGATGGTTTGGCATGCAGTGGCAGTAGACCTCATGAAGAGCTCTCTCTGGCACATTAGAGGAAGGCAGAGTGGCATAGCAGGCAGGAGCAAGAGTTCAAGCCCTGGTTCTGCAACTTGTGAGAAAAGTTGGGGAAAGTTGTTTAATCCATTCAGCCTCTGTTTCCCTATCTATGAAACCTGGGGTACTGATATTCCTAAGTACTGGGCTGCCCTGAGGATTAAGATGGCACATATCAAGTGCTTAGCACATTACTTGGCCCACAGAAAATGTTAGCTATTATCATTTCTAGGATATTTATTAAAAAATCAGACTTTTGATTGACCACACTGAGAGGTAACACTGTCATTCCCACTGCTTAAAATCTTTGTGGATAGTTTTTTGCCTTTATTTTTTTTGTTTTTCTTTTAGTTTTTGTGCCATATTAGAAATTGGGATCATTAATACTTAGGCAACAACAGTGTTTTTGACTCAGTTGACATACATCCCTGAAAATCAGGCTCATTATTTTATAAGCATACATTTTTTTACCTCTACCTTAATCATCTATAGTACTTACAAGGCTATTTCCAAAAATCAACATCAGTCTCAGAGTACAAAGACACAGAAGTCCTAACCACAAATAAAAAGGTTAATATATGTGCAACCAAAGGAGAAAGATGAAGGCATGAGAAGTGAGGAAGAAACCTTCTCCCAAAACTACACAGAACACAAAAATGTAGGAAATACAACTAATCCTGAAAGAGCAACCAAAAGACTGCAGAACAGACAGCTTACATCTGAGGAAAAGAGCAGACCTCACAGAAAAGGGTAAAGTAGCAAAGCCGTGATCCTGCAGGACCCAAGCTCTCCTCCCACCCCGGCCCACATGCGGGAGGAAAAGAAACGGAGTGGAAGGGAGTAGAAGTCCAGGACTGCTGAACTCCCAGCCCTGGAGATCTGCTCTGGGAGCAGGAACCACATTACATGGTGCTCTGGATATTAGTGGGGTTGGAAAGCAAAGATTGGTAGAATACTGGGAGAAACAGATTGCAGCCGCTTGTGGAGAAGAGATACACACAACTGGCCCCATGGGACAAAAGAAAGGCGGGCAGTTTGAAAAACTTCCCAGAAGGGAGAAGGGTGCTAAAGGAGGAAAGATTGCACAGAGCTTGCTGATCAGGAGAAGGGGCAGGTGGACAAAATTGGTTCGGCACACTCAGGTTGGGAACTCTCAGGAGCTTCAGACACTCCATCCTCCTGGCTGGCAATGCAGCCCTGAAGCTCTCCACTGTGATACACAGCCTGATGCTCCTTCCCCCCAGCAGGCACTGGTCTGCACACCTGCTGCTGCCCCTGCCATTGTGCCAGGCCAGCCAGAGAGTGGCCTCACCTATGGCAGCAATAGGGGCATACCACAGAGGCTCTTCCCTGCACGCTCAGCCCACTAGACATGGCAATGGAGGCAGATGCTACAGCTGGGAAGGCTCTCTTTCATCCTGGCAGGTGCCGGTTCTGCTTGCCTGAGACCTCAGCCGTTGTTATAGGTGCTCGGCAGCTCCAGAGAGTAGAGCTTCTGGGCACTAGAGGGCGCTGCCTACACAAAGTTATTCCATGGGAATCACTAAAAAATGAAACGGTCAAAAGAATTTTGTCTAAACAAAACTTAAGGAAAAAATGCCAGAAAGAGGGCTAAGTGACACTGAAATCACCAATTTTCCTGATAAAGATTTCAAAATAAAAATCATAAACATGCTCATAGAGCTACAGAAAAATATTCAAGATCTCAGGAAGGACTTCAACAAAGAGACAGAAACTTTAAAAAATACGGTATCTGAAATGAAACACACAATGGAGGGATTTAAAAGTAGACTGGATGAGGTAGAAGAGATGGGTAATGAAAAGAAATTAGAGAACAGGAAAACAAAGAAGCTGAGGCACAGAAAAAAGGACCTCTAGGAATGAAAGAATAATAAGAGAACTGCGTTATCAACCCAAACAGAACAATATTTGCATTATAGGGGAACCAGAAAAAGAAGAGAGAAAAAGGGATAGAAAGTCTCTGTGAGGAAATAATTGCTGAAAACTTCCCTAGTCTGGGGAAGGAAACAGTCTCTCAGGTCATGGTGGTGCAGAGATCTCCCAACACAAGGAAACCTAGGAAGACAAAACCAAGAAATATAATTAAAATGGCAAAGATCAAGGGCAAGGAGAGTACTGAAAGCAGTCAGAGAGAGAAAAAAGATCACTTATAAAGGTAACCCCATCAGGCTATCAGCAGACTTCTCAGCAGAACTACCTTACAGGCCAGAAAGGAGTGGCATGATATATTTAACGCAATGACACAGAATGGCCTTGAACCAAAAATACTCTACTCACTAAGATTATCATTTAAATTTGAAGCAGGGATTAAGCAATTGCAAGATAAGCAAAAGTTGAGGGAATTTACCTCCCACAAACCACCTCTACATGTACTTTAAAAGGACTGCTCTAGATGTAAGTGCTCCTAAGGCTAAATAGCCGTCACTAGAGGAAGTAAAACCACAGTAAAGGAAGTTAATTAATTACTAAGCAAATGCAAAATTAAATCAATTACTCACAAAGTTAGTCAAGGGATACACAAAGAGTACACAATATGACACCAAATATATGAAGAGTGGAGGAGGAAGAAGAAAGGAGAGAGAAAAAAAGAACCTTTAGATTGTGTTTGTAATAGCATAATAAGTGAGTTAAGTTAGACTGTTAGATAGTAAAGAAGCTGCCCTTGAAACATTGGTAACCACTGACCTAAAGCCTGCAATGGCAATAAGTACATATCTATCAATAATCACCCTAAATGTAAATAGACTGAATGCACCAATCAAAAGACAGAGAGTTACAGAATGGATAGAAAAACAAGACCCATCTATACGCTGCCTACAAGAGACTCACTTCAAACCCAAAGACAAACACAGAGTAAAAGTGAATGGATGGAAAGATATTTCATGCAAACAACAGGGAGAACAAAGCAGGTGTTGCAATACTTATGTCAGATACAATAAATAGACTTCAAAACGAAAGTAACAGGAGACAAAGAAGGTCATTATCTAATGGTAAAGGGGTCAGTCCAAAAAGAGGATATAGCCATTATAACTACCTATACACCCAACATAGGGGCACCTACACATGTTAAAGAAATATTAAAAGAATTAAAGGGGGAAATAGAATGCAATGCATTCATTTTTGGAGACTTGAACACACCACTCACTCCAAAGGACAGACCCACCAGACAGAAAATAAGTAAGGAGACAGGCACTGTATAGCACATTAGAAAAGATGGACCTAAAAGACATCTACAAAACACTCCACCCAAAAGCAACAGGATACACATTCTTCTCAAGTGCACATGGAACATTTTCAAGAATAGATCACATACTAGGCCACAAAAAGAGCCTCAGTAAATTAAAAAAACTGATATTGTACCAACCAACTTCTCAGACCACAAAGGTATGAACCTAGAACTAAACTGTGCAAAGAAAACAAAAAAACTTAGAAACACATGGAGGCTTAACAACATGCTCCTAAAGAATCAATGGATCAATGACCAAATTAAAACAGAGATCAAGCAATATATGGAGACAAATGACAACAACAGCACAAAGCCCCAACTTCTGTGGGACGCAGCGAAAGCAGTTCTAAGAGGAAAGTATATAGCAATACAGGACTATCTCAAGAAAGAAGAACAATTCCAAATGAACAGTCTAAACTCACAATTAATGAAACTAGGAAAAGAACAAATGAGGCCCAAAGTCAGTAAAAGGAGGGGCATAATAAAGATCAGAGAATAAATAAATAAAATTGAGAAGAATAAAACAATAGAAGAATTAATGAAACCAGGAGCTGGTTCTTTGAGAAAATAAACAAAATAGATAAACCCCTAGCCAGACTTACCAAGAGAAAAAGAGTCTACACACATACACAGATGAGAAATGAGAAAGGAAAAATCATTACAGACACCACAGAAATACAAAGATTCATTAGAGAATACTATGAAAAATTATGTTACCAAATTGGATAACCTAGAAGAAATGGACAACTTTCTAGAAAAATACAACCTTCCAAGACTGACGCAGGAAGAAACAGAAAATCTCAACAGACCACTTACCAGCAATGAAATTGAACTGGTAATCAAAAAACTAACTAAGAACAAAACCCCTGGACCAGATGGTTTCACCGCTGAATTTCATCATTTAGAGAAGACCTAATAACCATCTTCCTTAAAGTTTTCTAAACAGTAGAAGAGGAGACAATACTTGCAAACTCATTTTATAAAGCCAGCCTCACTCTAATACCAAAACCAGGCAAAAACACCACAAAAAAGGAAAATTACAGACCAATATCCCTGATGAACACAGATGCAAAAATACTCAAGAAAATATTAACAAACCAAATCCAAATATACATCAAAAAGATCATACATCATGATCAAGTGGCATTTGTTCCAGGGATGCAAGGATGGTACAACATTTGAAAATCCATCAACATCATACACCGCATCAACAAAAAGGACAAAAATCACATGATCATCTCCACAGATGCTGAAAATCATTTGACAAAATTCAACATCCATTCATGATAAAAACTCTCAACAAAATGGGTGTGGAAAGAAAGTATTTTAACATAATAAAGGCCATATATGACAAACCCACAGCAAACATTATACTAAACAGCAAAAAGCTGAAAGCTTTTCCTTTAAGATCGGGAACAAGACAAGGATGCCCACTCTCCTCACTTCTATTCAGCAAACTACTGCAGGTCTTAACCATGGCAATTAGACAACACAAAGAAATAAATGGTATCCAGACTGGTAAGGAACAAGTTAAACTGTCACTGTTTGCAGATGACATGATATTATACATAAAAAGCCCTAAAGGATCCACCAAAAAACTACTAGAAGTTAACAACCGAACTCAGCAAAGTTCCAGGATAGAAAATTAATACACACAAATCTGTGGCATTTCTATATACTAATGATGAACTAGCAGAAAGAGAAATCAGGAAAACAATTCCATTCACAATTGCATCAAAAAGAATAAAATACCTAGGAATAAACCTAACCATGAAGGTGAAAGACCTATATCCTGAAAACTACAAGACACTCATGAGAGAAATTAAAGAAGATACCAATAAATGGAAATACATCCCATGCTAATCGATGAAAAGAATTAATATTGTCAAAATGGCCATCCTGCCTAAAGCAATCTACAGATTCAATGCAATTCCTATCAAAATACCAACAGCATTGTTCAAGAAACTAGAACAAATTGTTCTAAAATTCATATGGAAACACAAAAGATCCCAGATAGCCAAAGCAATCTTGAGAAGGAAGAATAAGCTTGGGGGATTACACTCCCTGACTTCAAGCTCTACTACAAAGCCACAGTAATCAAGACAATTTGGTATTGGCACATGAACAGACCCACAGATAAATGGAACAGAACAGAGAGCCCAGATATAAACCTACACATATATGGCCAATTAATATATAATAAAGAAGCCATGGATATATAATGGGGAAACGACAGCCTCTTTAACAACTGGTGTTGGCAAAACTGGACAGCTACATGTCAGGGAATGAACCTGGATTATTGTCTAACTCCATACACAAAGGTAAACTCGAAATGGATCAAAGAGCTGAATGTAAGTCATGAAACCATAAAACTCTTAGAAGAAAACATAGGCAAAACTCTCTTGAATATAAACATGAGCAACTTTTTCCTGAACATCTCCTCGGGCAATGGAAACGAAAACAAAAATGAACAAATGTGACTATATCAAACTAAAAATCTTCTGTACAGCAAAGGACACCATCTGTAGAACAAAATGGCATCCTACAGTATGGGAGAATATATTCATAAATGACATATCCGATAAGGGGTTAACATCCAAAATATATTAAGAGCTCACATGTCTCAACACCCAAAAAGCAAATAACCTGATTAAAAAATAGGCAGAGGATCTGAACAGACACTTCTCCAAAGAGGAAATTCAGATGGCCAACAGGCACATGAAAAGGTGCTCCACATCTAATAATCAGAGAAATGCAAATTAAAACCACAATGAGATACCACCTCACACCAGTTAGGATGGCCAATGTTCAAAAGACAAACAATGACAAATGCTGGAGAGTATGTGGAGAAAGGAGAACCCTCCTACACTGCTGGTGGGATTGTAAATTAGTCAACCATTGTGGAAAGCAGTATGAAGGTTCCTCAAAAAGCTAAAAATAGAAATACCATTTGACCCCGGAATTCCACTCCTAGGAATTTACTCTAAGAATGCAGGATCCCAGATTCAAAAAGACATATGTACCCCTACGTTTATCACAGCACTATTTACAATAGCCAAGAAATGGAAGCAACCAAAGTGTCCATCAGTAGATGAATGGATAAAGATGTAGTACATGTACACAATGGAATACTATTCAGCCATGAGAAAAAAACAAATCCTACCATTTGCAACAACATGGATGGAGCTAGAGGGTATTATGCTCAGTAAAATAAGCCAGGCGTAGAAAGACAAGTACCAAATGATTTCCGTTATTTGTGGAGTATAACAATGAAGCAAAGTGGAAGGAACAAAACAGCAGCAGAGTCACAGACTCCAGGAAGGGACTAGCGGTTACTAAAAGGGACGGGTTGGGGAGGGCAGGTGGGGAGGGAGGGAGAAGGTGATTGAGGGTTGTTATGATTGGTACACATGGTGTGGGGGTGTCACGGGGAAGACTGTAGCACACAGAAGACAAGTAGTGACTGTGTGGCATCTTAGTACACTGATAGACAGTGACTTCCATGGGGTATGGGGGGGATTGATAATATAGGTGAATGTTGAAACCACAATGTTGTTCATGTGAAACTTTCATAAGATTGTATATTAATGATATACAATCATAAAAAAAGTAAGAAAAACATATTAATGCAAAAAGAAAAAAGTTTAAAAAAAGGTTAATAAATTTGACTACATTACAACTAGAAATTTCTGTTGGCCAAAAACGCCGAGAAATTATAAAGGTAAGCCACAGCTTAGGAGAAGGTTATATGCAACTCCATAACAGAGAAAGGACTTGTATTCAGAATATATTAAGAACTGCTGCTATCAGTAAGAAAAAGGCACAGAACCCAATGAAGAAATGGGCAATATATTTGCAACAGCATGGATAGACCTAGAGGGTGCTGTACGAGGTGAAATAGGTTGGTCAGAGAAGCATGAATGCCATATGGTTTTGCTTGTGTGTAGAATCTGCACAGGGGAAGAGATGGTTGGCAGCCACGGTGTGGGTTGGGGGATGGCTTAGTAGGTGGGGGAGATGTAGAGGTACAAACTTCAAATGATAAAACAATATAGTTAAAGGGAAGGAAGTATAGCATAGTGAATACATTTCATAATATTGAAATAATTTATATGGTAACAGATGGTGGCTACACTTATCATGGTGAGCACTTAATAATACACATAACATGATTATTGCTGACTTGGATTAAAGATGGCAGCATGAGAGGTGAGACAGAGGCTTCCTCCTAAAACCGCATATAACATGAAAATACAATTAATACAACTAATCCTGAAAGAGCAACAGGAAAGAGGGCTGTGCCAAAATGCATACACCTGGAGA
Source organism: Smutsia gigantea (assembly GCA_032199065.1). Classification (NCBI taxonomy): domain Eukaryota; kingdom Metazoa; phylum Chordata; class Mammalia; order Pholidota; family Manidae; genus Smutsia; species Smutsia gigantea. Next base: position 115,595 of record JAVSCE010018091.1, on the reverse strand, counting down.
AAAGAATAAACCTCATGGAACAGGTAACATACCAAAGCCATGGCCCGGCAGGACCCAAGCCCTTCCCCCACCCCAGCTCACCAGCAGAAGGAAGAGAAACAGAGCGGGGAGGGAGCGGAGGCCTGGGACTGCTGAATATCTAACTCTGGAGATCTGCTCTGGGGGCACAAACATACATTTCATGGTGCTTTCATGGAACTCTTGTGATTAGGGGGTTGGAAAGCTAAGACAGGCAAAATACTTGGAGAGACTGAGATTCCAGCCGCTTGTGGAAAGCAGGGATCCACATCTGGCTGCTCTGGGACAAAAGAAAGGTGGGCAGCCTGAGAGACTTCCTAACAAGGAAGCCCTTAGAAAGAGGGCTGCTAAAGGGGCAAGGATTGCACAGAGCTTATTGCTCAGGAGAAAGGACAGGTAGACAAAATTGTCCAGGTGCACTCTGCCCAGCAGGTTGGGAACTTTCATAATCTTCAGGAGCTTCTGCTCCCTGGCTGGCTGCACAGCTACAAGGACCCTCTCCGTGATAGGCAGCCTACTGCGCCTTTGTCCTGGCCAGCCCCACCTGGCTCCCAAACTGGCAAAACCTACCCTGGCGTTAGGCCAGCCAGAAGGAAGCCCTGTCTACAGCAACTACAAACGCAAAGAATAGAGGCTTATATCTGTGTGCTCGGCCCACTGGTTCTGGCCGTGAAGACAGGTATAGCAGCCGGGAAGCAGGAAACAGCTCTTTCCTCCCCCCAGGCACCAATACCACTCCTCTGTGACCCCCGACAGTGCTTCAGGACTGAGCAGCTCCAGAAAGTAGAGCTTCTGGGCACTAAAGGGCGCCATACACAAATATGAAATGCCAAAGGAACCTGGTTCAAAGTAAAATTATTCATATACCACCTGAGAAAGATTCAAATGAAATCGACCTCATGAATCTTCCTGAAAGGGATTTCAAAATAAAAATTATTAACATGCTCATGGAGGTACAGAAAACATTCAAAAACTCAGGAATGAATTCTGGTCAGAGATCCAATCATTATGGAATACAGTATCAGAAATGAAACATACAATGGAAAGTTTTAAAAGCAGACTAGATACGGTGGAGGAGACAATAAATGAAATAGAAATTAGAGAAGAGGAATACAAAGAAGCTGAGGCACAGAGAGAAAAAGGATCTCTAAGAATGAAAGAATATTGAGAGAACTGTGTGACCAATCCAAACGAAACAATATTTGCATTATAGGGGTACCAGAAGAAGAAGAGAGAGAAAAAGGGATAGAAAGTGTCTTTGAGGACGTAATTGCAGAAAACTTTCCCAACCTGGGCAAGGAGATAGTCTCTTAGGCCATGGAGGTGCACAGATCTCCCAACACAAGGGACCCAAGGAAGACAACACTAAGACATATAGTAATTAAAATAGTATAGATCCAGGATAAGGACAGACTTTTCAAAGCAGCCAGAGAGAGAAATAAGATCACATACAAAGAAAAGCCCATCGGGCTATCATCAGACTTCCCCGCAGAAACCTTACAGTCCAGAAGGGAGTGGCATGATGTATTTAATGCAATGAAGCAAAAGGGCTCGAACCGAGAATACTTTATCCTGCAAGATTATCATTTAAATTTGAAGGAGGAATTAAACAATTTCCAGATAAGCAAAAGCTGAGAGAATTTACCTCCACAAACTTTCTCTACAGTGTATTTTGGAGGGACTGTTATAGATGGAAGTGTTCCTAAGGTTTAATAGCTGTCACCAGAGGTAATAAAACCAGAGTAAAGAAAGTAGAACTGCTAATTACTGAGCAAATGCAAATGAAATCAAATATCCCCAAAGTCAATCAAGGGATAGACAAAGAGTACAGAATATGATACCCAATATGTAAGAATGGAGGAGGAAGAAAAAGGAGGAGAAAAAAAGAATCTCTAGATTGTGTTTGTAATAGCATATTAAGTGAGTTAAGTTAGACTTACATAGTAAGTAAGTTAACCTTGAACCTTTGGTAACCACGAATCTAAAGCCTGCAATGCCAATAAGTAAATACTATCGATAATCACCCTAAATGTAAATGGTCTGAATGCATCAATCAAAAGACACAGAGTCAATGAATGGATAAAAAAACAAGACACATCTATATGCTGCCTACAAGAGACTCACTTTAAACCCAAAGACAAACACAGACCGAAAGTAAAGGGATGGAAAAAGATATTTCATACAAAGAATAGAGAAAAAAGCAGGAGTTGCAGTACTTGCATCAGACAAAATAGACTTCAAAACAAAGAAAGTAACAAAAGAATGCCCACTTTTGAACTTACTAGAAATGAAATCATATAGTACATATTCTTTATGTCTGGCTTTTTTTCACTCAACATCACTGTGTGTAATCCATTGTAGAAATAATACATTCCTTTTCACTGCTATACAGTACTGCATTGTCAGACTACAAAAAAAGGTTGACATTTGTTGTTGTCAGACAATGAGTAAGAGGGGACGAAGGCAGAAAGTGGGTCCAGCCTAATTATGTGCCAGCAACTCACGTATGAGATTTAATTTAGTGTGTATGACAGTCCTGTAAAGCAGGTGCCTTTACTAACCTCATTTTAGAAATGATGAGAACAAGCATAGAGAGGTGAAATAGTTTGCCCAAGGTAACAAATGCTATGAGTCAGAGAGCTCAGATTCAATCCCAGGACTATCTGTCCCTAGAGCCAGGGTTCATATACATGGAGCTACAGGTACTGCAGCAAATTACATAACAGGCACATAAAATATACAATGAACCTGGTCTGCCCTTTTGCAAAGATTCAAAGTTGTGCAAGAAGGCACTCTTACTCTGTAAGATATTCATTATTACTACTTGTGAGCATGTCTCTTAACAAAAAGTACACAATCAGAAATGTGCCTATTTCTGAGAAAACAAGAAAGGGTTCTGAGAAAGGGTCTGGATCCTGAAAAAACAAGCTCAAACTCTGACCATAAGGGTACCAGGCAGCAAAACTGAATGAAGCATATATGAAATAAGCCAGAAAAACGATTTTGATAATTCAAGAGGGATGTGCTTACTAGCTCAGCTTAAGGCAAACAGTATATGACAGTGAAGACAAAGTCCTAGAAATACACTGAAATAGAGTATGTTAATTCACAATGCTCTGCAGACTGCAAATCCCATGGAGACAAAGGGGGATGTGCATTTAAAGTATCTGAGGAAGGTTAAAAGAAAAGCCACAAGATCTCAAAGTTGGAAAATAACACTTATGAGAAAAGCTTAATAATAATTACATGGAGGAGGATGTACAAAATCTTTCTTTTCTAAGACATAAACACAAGCCCAGGGACAAAGTGCAGCATGAATAAATTTGGAAAAAAACATACTGAGATTCCCTTGAGGTAACAGAAAGTGGATTCTCATAGGATGGTGTCCACTGGTAGGAAGACCCTGGGACAACTGCAACTGATCCTATGAGTCTGTGAATATTTTAAGAATGTAAGAAAACATGATACCTAAAACACCAAAAGCTATCAAAACAAGTCTAAGCTATAGGACTAATAGAATTAGGTAGATGTGAAACTCTCCACTGTGGAAACACAGTCAGTCATCAACCTCTTCTGAAAATATACAACTGTATATTTGAGACTTTATTTGTTTACTGCTTGTCTGTAAGCTTTGTGATGTCAGGGATGGCTTTTTCATTACAGCTACAGTCTAAGAGCCTAGCACACATCCTTGAACATAATTATTTGCTCAATAAATATTTCTCAAAGAATTCGAATGAGCAGTCTAATTCTAGACCCAGAGAATGTTCTTTTATTCTTGCCCAGATCACATGAATTTGGCATGGAATGTCATTAAATTTATGAACAAAGACACACAAAAATATAAAGGCAAAGCTTTCTCCTCATATCAGATGAACTAATGTCCTCTGTTTCCATCATGTTCTTCTAAATACTTCCTAGTGTAAATAATAAATTATACATGTTAAATACCACCTACCCTTCCTCATCTACAATTTATGGTACTACAATTTATTGTCAATAATGTCAATGGCCCTCATTATACTCTGGGGAAGAAAAAATCTTTCTTAGGGATCCTTGTTTAAAAAATTTTTGAAATCAAAATAGAGATACTGACACAAGGTCAAACACCTTCCACAGAGCTACAAGACTTTGTAAACAGATATACTAAGTGAAAGGTGATTATAAATAAGTCTTGCTGGTTAGCAAATTGAACACATATTAAATATTTAAAACCATATAGATAGAGAGAGAGAGGCACACTATAGGAACAAATAATGGTATTTTAAAGCATAATCTCTCAGGGTTTCATTTAGATACTAATGCAGTAACTTTCCCACTTGTGTCATACCTATAAAAGCTGGAGAGAAGTTAATATATGGGACAATTTTCACAAGAGTTCACGCTCATGGCCTAGAACCACTGGTCATGGTCTTTGGCTTAGCCATATTCCATCATGGCTTTGCATTGGACAAACTGCTCTATGGTAGTTGAACAAACTTTGCAAAAATGTTTGCACTTAACTATATATAAAAAGTTTACTCTCAAGAGGCAAAGATCCTTTAGGAAATAAAGATTTCTATTTTTCTATTTTGATTGAGAATACCTATATTTTCTGAAATATATATTAGAATTAGCTTTTGGGAAAAATCAAGTAACAAAATTAAATTAAATGACCTTATTCTACACACTAGTTTAATTTTCAATAACAGAATTTTCAGTAAGGAAGTTTATTGCTTTTAAGTTTTAAGCATCTTTTGAGGGACCATTGAATACTTAACTGCCAAATTACTGAAATGTATTCTAAGCACTGAAAATTGCTATGAAAATTTATACCCAAATGAAACTGAAAACATAAACTGACAGATATAGACATCTTCCTATATTTCAACTAGACAAAATGTCTATAGTCCTAAGATTCAAGCTTAAAGGTCATATTCCTTAACAAACTAAACAACACTCTTGAAACCAGTAGGTCAAAGTTTCTTAGCGCTTAACCTGTTTAAGCAAGTATTATGAATTTTTAATTATTTCTACTTTTTCTTTACTATAAATATTTTAATGCAAGCATTACAACTCTAGGATCATCACACTTACCTGTATGGCTTATCTGAGTTATGGATTCGTCTGTGGTTTCTGACACCAACATATGTTGTACTTGTATAATCACACACATCACATCTATACTGTTTCTGGACTGAAGATTTATTCCCTAGACAAAGTATTTCAGAGTTTTAGTGACATGCTTTGATTAGATTCAAATGGCAGCACTTACATTCCATAGTATATGAATATTTATACCACACAATATTAACAATTCAATCAAGGCTTTCTCACTGTTTAATAAAGTTAACGAGTTTGAATGTGGCTTTACATGTTCTGCATCTGGACTATCAGAAGACACAAAATGAACATCTAAATATAGATACACTGGGTTGGTTTCTGCATAACCTTGCACAAAATTCTAAAATATAACGACTTTGATGCCAGATGCCCTGCTGTCTATGTAGCGGCTGAATTAACCAGAGATATATTGTTAATTTGAAAGGTGTTAGGCTAATCAATATTGTATATATGGTCTTAAGGAAATATTGATCTGCAACAAGCTGTAATTTAATATTATAATCCAGTATTATAAAGTATGGCTACAAAGCATATATAAAAACTCAATATAACAAGCCTAAAGCTTTTTCACCCTGTGGGTTCCCTTTGTTTATAACTAAATGTCAGCTATAACTCAATGCAATAATGGAAGGAAAAGCAACTGCAAATTATTAAGTGCTATATAATATAGTATGATTATGTCTAGTAAACTGACAGGTTACAGGGACAAATGCTATGACTAACATGACTATGCAGCTCTCTGAAATCCAGGAAACATGGATCCAGTGGAAATAGGCCATGTTACTAAATTCATTCTGTAATAACAGGGCTGGGTAGTTCAAATCAGGGTAAGCTTGAGATAGTAAGACGAACTTATGAAACTGTTTTTGAAGCTACTTAACACTTTATGTCAGCATAAAGGCCACAGGCCATTCACAGCCGGACAGCTTTACATTCAGAAACAAAGCAAGCACGTAAGCTGAAGAATAAACCATAGTAGAAAGAAAGCTTAGGTGGAACACTAGTACACAGAGTGTAAGAGCAAAAATAAAAAAATAAAAATTGATGAAAAAAAAAAACCTACACTGAAATTTTGACAAAACAAAGAAAATCCTTAAGTTAAATTAAAGCTTTCTAAAACTGAAATTTTCTTTTGCTAACAACTGCTTTTGCCAGGCAGAATAAAATGTCCTAATTTCCTGGTATAAATCTATAACATTAATATACACACTAATCATAATCATAATCTAAGTATTGCTCTTAATTGGTAGGTTAAAAACTTGGACTTGATTCTTAGTGGCACTGTTCCAAGTACAGTTTTTTAGAAAACCCAGAAAAAAATGAAGTGTGAAATATTGGATAATGGTTTTGTGTGAGAAATATTACAGATCAATGACAACTAATAAAAATGACAGATGGAAAACTTAATATAGCACAGAATGAGAGCCTGTGTTACTTCAAGCAACTGTTTCTAATGGAAAGAATGTTAGATTTAAAGTTCAAAAATTTGGGCTTAGTCCTTGCTCTGCCACTTAGTACCAGCATCATCACAAATTATTTTATCTCTTGAGGACTCAGATTTCTCAACTACAAAATGGAAATACTAGAACCTCCTATCATGGTTTAGTAAGCTCAGGAACATTCTGTATTCTTCCTTCACTGCAGTCTGTATGTTACCTGCACGTTTGAGTCAGGTCTCTTGATCTGTTGGTAGTGCAGACTCGCTGAGGGCAGGGATTTACCTGTTTTGCTTACACTGAATCCCCAGGGACTGGCAAATTATAGGTTTGCAATAAATAACAATTTAATTCAATTTCATGAAGAAACCGTATGAAAGTGCTTTGCCCACAGCTCTATTAAAACACCTGTGGTGTCTGCTGACATACCCATCAGTAAGGTTCTGTCTTCCTCCTTGGGCTGGGTTCCTCAAAGGCAGTGATGCCTTCATTGTATCCCCAGCACCTAAGCATGGTAGCTAGCATAAGAGGGACACTCCATGCCATTTGGCAGACAAATGTCTGAAGCACAATTACACAGGACATCTGAGTCAAAAACATGCTATAAGTTATCTGTGCTATTGTTAAGTGCCTGAGGTTGAGGACCACAGAGGCATACATCTCCCACCTTGCTCAGTAAGTTTACCAAGTGGTTAAAAAGGTTTTAGTAAAACCTTTAATAATTATTTTTCCTTCTTTGTAAGCTAAAAACTTGTTCTTTGGCCTGACAACCAGGCCAAAATTGACTGCTTTATATTCTGATACTTTTGAAAGATCTAACGTTTATTTGACGTTAAGTATCAGAATAGGTGTAAGTATGCAGGAGGTTACCAGTTGTGTGAATTGCTATAGTAGTAAAGACAAAAAAGCGAATGGAGTGAGGTAGGGGAAAAATAGGCATGGCAAGCCATTTGAAATCCACATATTTTACTCAAAGAAACACTATGATCAACAAAGAAGAGATGCTGCAAAATGGAATATGGTGGACAGATGCTAACACTGTAAAGCTCAAAGTGGTTGTTTTAATTTTGAGCTGACATTTTAATCTTTTTTATTAAAATTGTGAGTTTTAATTTGTTAACCCATTTGGACAGTTTTAAATTACTGCTGTTGAAGATGGTGCTAGAAAAGACATTCTACCATTGGCATTAACCGCAGGTGGTGCCACTGAGTAGTACTTACTTTATTCTTCATTAGGGATTTACGGTCCAATGATATCAAATGTTTTAATGTCTCCGTTAAAGGGGATATAGAAACATGGTGGATTAAAATAAAAGGAGGCATTTAGGGCTATTTTGTAAAAAGGAAACAAAACTGTTTTAGCTCAGCCATCTATCGCAGAAACAGATGCTATGTCATAAACTCCTTTTGTTTTGGATAGTTTTACAGGGATGACATCTGTTTGACAAGGGAATTTTGGTGCTACAGTGGTGTCAAAATCAGTTCTTTCAGAAACATTCTAGAATCAGTTATGCTTTCTGGGGTATAATTTAATGAAACATTATGGTAAAACATTTTACTCTGCAGTTGTTTCTAACTTTAATTCTTAGGAAATCTAAAAAGGAAAGTCACCCCAATATGTTTTATTTCCCATAAACACTATGTACCACACTTGAGACATTTAAAGTATATCAATTTAAGTGAGCTGATGCAAGGAAGCACAGCTTATTATGCTTTCTCCCTAATTCTCCGGATGTGGCATCCGCCTTTTCATGGAACTCTAATTAAATCTTTTGATTCTAATATTCCTATTAGCAAGAACTTGGCCGACTGGTACCTAACTAGTACACAAAAAGATCCGGGTTTTGTTTTTGTTTTTTTTTCAAATAACACAGATGAAATCCGGCAGTCGTACTTGGATAAGAATAAGATCACAGCAGGAAGCCTCAGTTAGAGTTTGAGGTGGGGGCCTGCCATCTGCAAAAGTGGTTCTCAGTGGGTCAACTGTACAGAGAGAGGGAGGGGAGGCTTGTTCTGTGGTGCAGCTTCCCTGGTTTTCTGAAATGTCACCTCGAGTTTACACTCTGTGTGGCTCTGGCTCTTCCAGGACAGCGTAAATAACAACATAGTATATAACTACATGGCTGAAGCTGTGTACTTACTAATAAAGTTCTTCATTTAGAACTTGAAATTTCCTCAGGAACAGAGACAAAAGTCACGCACATCCATAGTATAAAAATAGAGAATATATACAGCTTTAGCCCTGAAAATAACCCACATGACAACAAAGGGCATTTTTTTAACTTCATAGTGCTAGTCAGTGCGGCTTGTATTAAAGAATGTACAGGTACCTTCCTGAACACATTTGCCGTCAGCTCTATCAGTGGGAATTCTTGACTCATTAGACGTTGCTACTGACAAAGTATCTGGAAAACTGTGTTGCTCTCTCTCATGGTTCCTCAGCTGACTCTAAAAAATTGAGAGAAATTAATATGCAATTTTCAATAAATATACTTGCACAGTTACAAGAAGGCTGTAGAAGAAGGAGTTAATTGCTTTCATGGCCTAGAACACATCAATATCTTAAAATCAGATGTGCTGAAAAGATTATTTGATACACTTGACCATTTATGGAAAGAAAATACACCATGGAAATCACAATCTCCTCAAAAATGCAGTTTCTCTTTTCACATTCTCTGCAAGGAAGACCCTGATGTCTTAGGAGGTATTTAGGCATGGCATGTACATACTTATTGGACCACTGGCAGGCCCAGAGGAGTGGAGAGAAGAGTAGTGTGTTCAGAATAACTCAACACTTTCATAAAAATAAATCCAATCAGTAACTGCTGCACTACTGCTAATTTTTGCCTTTAAATGTCAACTAAATGTGTAAGGGAGACTTGACTGGAGTTGCTCCTCCAAGGGTATCTTCCTCTTCCACCTCCATTTCCACAAATCAAGAGTACAGTAACAAAAGAAATTCCTGGAAACTTCTGGAACTTACTTTTGCAGCCCATTTGGATGTTATTTCTTGTCCAGCAGCCTGAGGGCATGTCAAAATTTCAATAGGGCAATCCTAGTGGGTGATGAATCTCAGATTCAAAGGCTGTTAAGATTCCTGATTACAATTTTACTACCATCTATACCCCAACTCTAGATAATATAAGTGAAAAAGTGTACATCCCTGGTAGCCCTTTGGGATACGGTTTTTTGTTTAGTTAACTGGTACAATAAAGGAAAAGTTATAAACCAATGATTCAAAGAATGCAAGTTTCCTTTACAAAAGTAGTATTTTATGCTGGTTGTTGGTTTTAAGGTAGCACATAAGGAAAAAAAATCACACAAATTTTTGTCCTTTAAACCTCCCATAAAACATAGCATATATAACTCTTATTTCCACTGCACTGTCTTTCATTAAGTCCAATATGGCCCAAATCACTGGTTGATCATGTAGCAGCTGAAGTAAATGACCTGCATTTTGGGGCTACATAAGGTGAAAAATAGTATTTTGTATTGATGATACAGGATTGAATTTGTGTAAGCCAAATGTGTATCATGTCCCTCCACTGTACACACCCTTGTAATTACCTTAGGATGTAAAATCAACACATTTTTAAAAAGATATACATAACTAGACCACTAAACAATAAGCACAGAGACTATTAAGGAGGTGGCAGGCAGGGCAAAGTACTACATGGGAAATTCCGATGACCTAGATTTCAGTCCCAACTTTTAACACTAACCAGTTGGGATTCCCCCTGGGGAAATCATTGAAATTTTCCGAGCCTCAGTTTCCTATCTATAAAATGGTGGTTGGACTATATCTACAAAGTTCCCTCCTTGCTCTAAAATTCTAAAGTCCTCAGAACAATTTTCTGAACCAGTGCTTACCTTATAATGAAAAGACTCCTCACACTGCTTGCACTGGTATATTCTGGTTTTACAGTGGTTGATCATGTGGTTCTCCAAATCTTTGCTGTTGTCAGCTATGTGCTCACAGATAGGACACTGATATGGCTGTCTCTGTCGATGGACTCGCAGGTGCTGCTTGATGTAGCCTTTGTTACCACTGGCGTAGTGACACAAGCGGCAGCGGTAGGGCCGATCAGCATTGGGGATGTATTCCACTACACTGCTTCCTGACAAACTTGTATCGCTGTTGGGTTGGCACTGGGCATTATCCTGCAACTCTTTCAAAATGTCATCATCTGAAGCATTTTGGTCCGTCCTTTCCTTCAATTTTTCAATTACAGTGAGTAAGGACATGCTGATGCCTTTCTTAACTTGCCCATCTGACAATTCTTGCCTCCCCTCTGGGAGTGCTACCAAGGTAGAGTTGCTTTGGTTAAAACTAGTTAATCCATCTGAGGAGTTTTTAAGTGGTGACATCATTTTAGAATACGCTGCTAATGTACTATCTACTTGCCTTTGTCCAGTATCTGGGGCTAAAAGGTTTATATTCCCATAGTGCCCAAGGTTGGCTCTTGTTAGTTCCGCTGCTCTTATAGGCATTGTGACCAGGGCTTCTGCAGCTAATGAGTGTAGTCTAAGTGACTCAGAATTTGTCCTTCTTCTGCCTGGTGGTGCGTTCTCATCAGTAGCCAGTCCTTTATTAATTAACTCACTGTCTTTTTTCTCTGGATTGCTCCAGCCTATGATCAGCCCCCCAATATCAACAGCACACTTGTCAGCATGATAAACTTCATCTCTCCCTTCACATTCAATCTGGGCTTCTGCAGAGCTCAGGTTCTTCCCCTCTTCAATTTCAGCACTCATGAGAAAATGTTTCTGTGAAAGAGTTTCTTCAGCACTTGGCAAACGCTCCACTATCACATTAACATGACCTTTTTTATTTGGGCTACTGCTAATGATTTTCTGTGCTGAGGAAAGTAGGCTATCAGCAATCAGATTTTCCTCCATGTCAGAAATCACCTCTAGCATTTCTTCCTCATTAGAGTCAAGGGTAACTGACTGACTTAGGTGAACTCCTCCTTCCACGGGCTGTTCTAAAGGAGATGAAGATGACAACTGTTCTGAGCTGCAAATCTGCACCTGCACTGATGGCCCGTTGTGGATACTCAGTTCATTGTCTCCAATAGCAATGACTACTGCACCAACTGCACTGGGCGCGGCAGCCACTGAAGAATCCAGCAAGCCTAGGGGCTCATTTTCATTTTCAAAGATTGGATAGGAGCAATCAACTTCCCCAGCATGTTTCCAAGCATGCGTTTTCAACATTCTCTGCTGGCCACAAGTATAACTACAGAACAAGCACCGATACATGCCATACTGTTCATAGGCATACCATTTCCTCCTACCCATTTCCACCATTGACGCAGTGGGGGCACTTTGAGTTTGGGGACTGTCCACAATTACTGGGATGTCAGGAATGGTTTCACTGTTTCTTTCTGTGGTTCCCTGACACAAGGAATTGGAAGAGCTTACGCATTGCTGGGCTTTGGACTGCGTATGACTATTGGCATCATTTTCGTGGTCATTTACCACATGAGCTTCAAGTTCTTCTTGGCTTTTAGATGTAATATGGCACTCTGAGCACATTAGTATCACTTCATTCTGCTGACCGTGCTGCTTGATATGATCTTTTAACACAGAAAATGATGATGACAGAAACTTACAAAGGCTACACTGGTAAGACATAGCCTTCCCATCATTCTGGGCAAGAGAATCAGGAGTAAAATGCATTTGTGACATGTCAGCTCTTCTAATATCAGCAGCAGGTGTCGGGGTTACTTTAGCTGGAATCTCACAAAGTTCTTGAGTTTCATGAGTGTGCATTGTAGCACTTGAATGTGAACGTTTTCTCCCAATTAAAAGACACTTTTGTGACTTTTCATGTTCCACTATTTTGCTTAATTTCTGGATAACATGGATTAATGGATCTGTTTTAGCTTTTCTTTGTTCATCATTTTCCAAAGATGAACTGATGACAGTTTCAGCAGTTAGCATAGCTTCCTGTTCCCTAATATCTGGCACCAACATGGCAACACTGTTGCTTTCTTCCATATCTGAAAAGGATAATACATAACAGAAAGAAATACCAGGTTACAGTCTAATTACAGGCATGCAGTTCAGGAAGTCTACACTAATCTTAGAGTTGAAGCTAATCTAGTATTTTCTAACTTAGGAGAAATGTCAATATTCCTGACTATCCCTGATAAGAGTTAAGTTGTTTAGAATTTCTCTTTGGAATGCTATCTCCCATCAAGACTGATGATGAGGACCTTTCCATTTCTTTGGAAATGACTTTTAACAATCTGCATCACCTTTTTTCTTCACTTTGTTTCCCCTAGACATCTACCTAGATGGATCCAAGCAGTACTCCCTGTCTTTTGCACAATGCCAAAAAAAGAAAAAAGAAAAAAGACAAGACTCCTGTTCCTTGATTGAGGAACACAGACATTCCTAGGACATAGAACCACCTTAAGTTACTATGAAATACCATTCTATAAAGCCAAAACATGATTGATACAATTCTTGGGAGACATCTTACACCAAATGTAATTGTAGTTTTATTATTAAAATCATAAACTTTTCTTCTCCCCCCAAATCTTTGGAATTATGAAAATAAATCACGTAACCTATTATAAAGGGAATAGTGAATTTTGAGAAGTACTATGCAAATGAAACTAAACAAAAGCATTGATCCAGTTCCTTCTTTTAGTTCCTCTGATTTATCTTCCTGAATATAAACCACAAACTGCTGTGGTTTTTCCCTAGAGGTCATATTAGTGGTCAACGACTACTTATTGGCGTGCATATATACATACATTTTTTTTTTCCTGAAAGGGAAAGGGGCATCATAGAGGGAAAAAGTTGATGTTCCATTTGTGTTTCAGATCCAAATATGTGTAGGATCTTAGTAGAGGTTATTTGCAGGACCTAGTACTGTGTTTTGGGCAAGGAAATCACTAAATAAAAAATACTCATGAAATATCTTTCAGCCTAAAACTAGAATACTCTTATTTCCTGGCAGTACTTTCATTTCAAACATTTCCTTTGGCTTAAAGTGAGATTAACTTGTTGACTTGGATCACATTTCTAAGTTTAGGCTTTTTTCCAGCAACAAGTTTTGTTTTTCCACATTTTAGGTGCATTCTGGAATCTTACTCACAACATGCAATAAATGCCAACAAAATTTTTAGTGGCACTAGCTAGAGACCATAAACCATACTATTCTGAAACCTCAGGCACAGAGGCTCTAAAATAAATTCTTATTTTAGGAGGTGAATCATGGCTCAACATATAAGAGCCCTTTAGCTCTTGCCAAGATCAAACCAACTCCTGCCAGAGCCCACCAGTGTTCTGACCAGCTTCAGAGCCACTTCTCCCATATTTCCACTTGGCGGCAGTTACGGCTTGTCCTCTCTTATTTTCTACTCTGTCTGGCATGTAACTTTCTCTATCTAGGTCCACATCAGGCAAAAATGCAAACATTTTATTCTCAGCTTCTTTAGTACATCTTCCCTTCTTCCTAATAATCAGCTTTTCTTGCTTTTCCACCTCTAATTGCACTCATGGTGGGGAAGGCATTCCACAATCATCACAACAGCAGCTCTCCCAGTTCCCGAAGGCCAGTGGTCCTTTAGCCACTTTCTCCCTAAAAACTTGAGGGCATTCTCTCTCAAAAGACTAGTTCCTTGACATCTTTCACAAGTAGGAAGAACAGGAAGTGTTTAAAATCTCTACACTCAACTTTGAGTCACTAAAGACAGGAACAGTGGGGGAAAAACTTGTTTCTTTAGAAAAATCCTCTATGACTTCTGAAGTCATCTTATTGCCTGAGAATTCCACATGTTTAGGCCAAGGGGAGCTGTGGCTCTTCATGTGACTACTGATTTCCCTTTAGGGTCATTCACATTAGGCTTTATTTCTTTCAGTTCAATTGTTAAATGAAATTAGTCAAATAGTAGTTAATAATAACAATCCCTGAAAAGTCAATTTCTTGCACAAGATTTGGTGTTCTTCTGTAGCTCTAAGGTCTCCTTTCCCATGAAATGTGACATCCATGTAGGCTGATTGATAATCTGGAGGTTAACAAGTGAATATTTGCTCAACAGGCTTTGTACACCCACAGGGTTACAAAGGTGACTCATGTTATCCCTCTTCTACTTAATGATATAATAAGAGAGAGACAGAGCAGTGCAAATTACTCCCTGTGGATATTTCAGTGTGTACCTTACAAAGAAAGTAAAATGAAGAAGAGGAGTTCATTTTATCTCGAGGAAGACTAATACAAAAGAATCTGACAAAACATTCAGATTTTTAAAGCTGTGTCTGCTCAGGCATTAAAAGCTAATGGAAATTTGCAGCAGATGCTCCAATTTTCCCTGAACATTTATGTAAGTATCTCATTTTAGAGGCTGCATACATTTGGGAATAAGTACAGAAATGGCAGCTATAAAACAGATATGACAACATAAAATACACATCAAGAAACACCTGAAAAACCAGTTTGGGTCCACATCGCAAAATCAATGCACGAGGTTAAGTCTCATTAAAACAAAAGTCTCTGTTGAAAAAGGTTAGATAAACAGCTCATAATAAAGTACAGACAGAGAGGAAGTTGACCTTAAAGCTGGCTCTTTCAATTTTCACAAAAAATTCAGTAGGCCACCAATGTGCATATAAATGGGACTGCATGTCAACTGAAGTAAAGTGTATTTGAATAATAAAAGAGATGAAAATAAGGAGTACAAATACAATCCCAGTGACTAAGAATGATGAGAACATGGATTATGATAATCTTCATATTATCCATGGCCTCCAAGAGATCAATGTAAATGTAACTTTAAAGAAATTACCATGGTTTGGGAGGGGGGTAGAGAGGGTGGGGATAAAGTAAGAAAAGCAAATTTTGTTAACTGATGTTGAGTGATGAGTACTTATAAGTTCACTATACTATTCTTTCTACTTGTGTAACTGTTTAAAAGTTCTCCAAATAAAGTTACAGAAAAAACTGTTATATGCAAGGCACCTAGCAAATTACCAGAAAAAATGGAAAAATTTTAAATTAACAGCATTCATGGTTTAAAACTGAGTTGAGTGTATAAGACAAACATGTTTAGAAGTTAAAAAGATTAACAGCTTTTAAATGATTCAACAGTATACCAGGTAAAATAGTCTGTAGGCAACAGTCAACGACCAAACCCTCAAAGGGACTTAAGAGAGCATTTTGGACTATGAAAGTTAAATAAAGGCTTCTTGAAAAGTTAGGACACACTGTATTCCAAAAGATGGGTGTGCCAGATGTCATCTGTTTGCCCTCTTAGTCTCACCATCTCTTCTTCTCCACTCTACTCTCTGTCCCAGGAGGGATTACCTCATTAAGCTCCCATGCCCTCCAGTTTCTGGTTGAGTTATGCCAATGGGGAACCATGACAGGAGATCAGAGGGAGACAGCAGTGATACCAGGATATTCACTTCCCTGGTTCCCTCCCTCTAGTCACCTTGAACTGGCCATGTTTCTCAAAAGAAGGCCTTTCTCTCTAGGCAGGCTGCTCCATAAGACTCTCCTGGTTCTGATATCTCTCCCCCTCCTGGTGCTATCTCCAGATAACATTATCCCTGCGGTTTGCCTAAACAGGTCCTACACTTTTATTATGCGTATCTTTTTAAAAACATCCTCCTTGAATTATCCTAATTAGAGTGTGCCATTTGCTGTTTTTGGAATTCTGTTGACTCAAGGGTAAGACTAACAAGGAAAGTAGCCTTCAACACTATCATATTTCCCAAAGTGAGACTAAGCATGCTATTTACAAGTCAGTGAAAAGATCAGTATGGCTGAATAGGAAGGTTTACTAGGAGGAAAGACATCAGCCAAACAGGAAACTGAAATCTTTAGATTTAACAACATGAGACAAAACATATTAAATTGTTACAAATAAATACCAGCTGTAACCCAAACCTGAAAAGTTCTAGTCTTTTAGACTTGAGTCTCACATCTTTCCTCAACAACAGTACAGGTTTCCCCTACAATCTGAAAGTACTTCCTAGGAAGCCCTTCTTTGAAACCTTTCCTAAGCTCAAATGGCCTAAAGTGAAGAAGCAATTACCATTAATTTATGTGTAAAATTTTTGAGTGTTCCCAACCCCCTAGGATTTTCTGATACCTTAGGGCACATCCTACTAACAGACACAAAAAAATGGATACAAAGCATAGATGCTCACTGACACAGTTTGAAACTATGGCTGCTGGTGCTGAGATGCTGTGTAGTTCTCAGGGAGGGAGCCCGACAGTGCCACTCTTGTTGCCCAGGGTATGCACTGCCTATATGATGGACTCCTTGCTGCAAAACCAATGCTGAACACTATTTTCACTTTTCATTTTTTTGGTAAAAGCAAAAACCCTCTTTTGATTTCCTTTGGTTAGTGAAAATAGCTACTAATGTTAAGTCTTTGATAAAAAAGTGGTGGAATGCAAACTTTCAAAATGCGGTGATACCTGCATTCTACAGGCAAAAGCTTATACTTAATGTCTTTCCTCATAAAAGGGCCATATTATTTTGGTTGTCTGTTTCCTTATAGTTTTCGATTTGGTTTACTTGTTTATCTAATTAGTTCCTTTTAGTTATAAACAATACAGTTGTAAGTAAAATCAAGTTGAATGATTCATGTGGCCTAAAGAAAGGCTATAATTTTCTGTGTATGTATGGAAATAGTTCAGTATAAGGAACCATTTCTTTCACACTAATAATTTGTCTGTTCCAACTAGAAAAAAAAATTGTATGAATGGCCAAGTCCCCATTCTTCTAGTTTATCATAATTCTAAAATATACACTTATTTTGCTCTAGCCAAAAGAAAGCAGGGGACATAAGCTCATGGGTTTCTCTCCTAAAGTGCCATGAGTTAGCAGTGTGACCTTAGGCAAGTCACTGTTTCTGTGGGTTTCAGATTCCTCCGATGTAAAACTAGAGAGTGGTACTGGATGAACTTTTATGCCCTGAACTGTCTTTAAAAATTACCTCAAGACTGCTTCCACATTATTTATGGAATTACCTAATATAACCGATAATTTTTTTGAATTGAAATCGCCTTAGTTTAATGTAATTATTAATTGCCACTAAGAAAAATCTAAGTGTAGGTATCACAATGATATGAATTTCATAGTGTAAAATTCTTATGTGGGATCAAGCCTGACAGAGTATTCTAATCTGGCAGGTACAAAGAAGACATCAAGTCTAACATTAACCAATATTAAGATTTAACATTTACTGAGCACCTATAATGTGCCGTGCATGGTCCTGGAGATTATGAAAATAAGTAAGAGGAAATCCTTGTCCTTGAGGTGCTGCTCATAGTGAATGGGAGAATTTGCATATCACTCAGGTAACTCCTGGTAATACTGGCCTCTTTTGCAGATGAGTAATCTGGTCACAGATGTAAAGTAATAACTGGTTTATGAACTGGAATCCAGGCCAACTTATTCTAAATCTATCCTTTCTCAATACACCAATTTTCCTCTTACTTCTCACAAAGTGTAAAATTATCAATATTGGAAAAAAATGATAGCCCCTTAAAGCTAGACTGTACCAAACACTTTAATGTGTTTGATCCTCCTAACCCACTCGCTGGGTGGGTGTTGCGCAATTTTACAAATAAGGAAACACTCAGTGTTTAAGTGACTTACCCAAGGTTACATGGCTGTTAAGTGGCAGAGCCAATGTCTTTCAAATCAATTCCTGAAATTAACATAGTCCCCTGGATCAATCTTCAAAATCCAGCTGTGGCCAAGAATGAAAGTATATAGTATCAAACACTTCTCTTTCTTGCTGAAGCAAAGTAATGATTTCTCTTGGCAGTGAAAAAGTTTCCAATATTCTATGTTAAAAAGAAGTTGAGAGGAATGTTCATGCAACCCACTTACATGGTACAAATTTATATAATTAATCTAACAAGTAGACTTTAGGATTCTGCAGTTAGAAAGAAATAGCTCTGCGAACTTCTCCCAATAATTGCATATTTTGTTTGAGCTCAGAATCTAATTGATTCAGAATACTGTTGGTTTTACTGATATTTTTTAATGAAGGAATAAATTGTGTATTGCTATTTTAATCTTAACCAAAAATACAATCTAAAGGATGATTCTGCAAACTTCAAACAATTCTATAAGCATAGTGGGCTGAAGAGCAGCATGAAAAGGAGAGGACACGGAGGATTGCCTTATATACCTCTAACGCAGTTTCCTGCCCTACTCGCGCATTTCTTTGCTACTTTCTTATACTAGCTAGAAAGAATATACATACCAAAGAATGCCTATTCCTTTTACCTAGAATGCAGCTATTTTATCGATTACGGTTAAAGAAGTAGTTCACTGCCAGGGCAGAAAGCACGTATTTGGCCCTCCCCTTAAGTTAATGTTATATGAGTTAGTGAGGTAAAGAAATGAAGGGCCAGGCTTTCTCTTTTAATGAGTAACAAAGCCCATACACTGAGTCAGAGCGTAGTACTTAAGAAAGTACAAACTCAGGGAGATGATACATATAGTAATTGCCTGATATGAGAGATGCAGACTGAGAGCAAATTACCGCTCACTGCAGTTAACTGAAAAGATTGCCTACGGGTTGGGACGATGGCCTCCGCCCTAATTCATCATCCAGGCCTTCCACACAAACCATTCACTCCGGTGCCCGCAGGTGTTAAAAAGAATGGGAGCTTTCACCGCTGACCACAGTGATTTTTGGGGAGACCATTTCCTCGAAGAGGTTCATCCAGAGGCAGAAGACTAGGATTTCTTTTCTGTACTAGCTTTTTCTGCTACACCAAGCCGTGGCTAAAGGGCTTGGGACGACAGGGGTTGAGAAAGGTAATCAAGAGATGAGGACACCAAGCCGACTGGCCTAAGCGGCGTCACCGCTGCAGAGAGGAAGCAACGCCTCCGAGGGCCTCCCTGCGGACCAGGCTGGTGACAGTATGCGGGGAGCCGCAGGTTCCCCCCACCCCAGGCTGCAGGGCAAGCCCGGAGCTCCGCAGGCCTTGCTGGGGACGGTGCAAAGAACTGGAAGGGGGTACGGAACTTGGGGCTCGTGGCAAGCACCAGGCGGGTGTTGGCCGGCTGAGGAGGAAGCGGGTACCGGTACAGGCCTGAGGGGAGGGCGCACATGGCCGGCGGCGCGCTAACAGGGGGCGGAGGGGCGGCCCCGGGGCGCGGTACCTGCGGTCGGGCGGCGGCTGCTGCTTCCGCGAGCCTCCTTTGGCCGGCCAGGAGCCCGGCCGTGCCCTCGCCCTTGTCCTCGCCCACCACTCGCCCGGCTCTTTTCCCTCTTTTCTCCCACTTTTCCCCTCCTCATCCGGAGCTGCAAAATGGCGGCGCCGGGGACGGATCACGTGAGCGACGGGCAGGTCAGGTGATCCGAGGGGCGGACGGGGGCGGGCGATGCTCAAGTCCCGCCCACAGGCACCCTACGTAGCTGGCAGTTCTTGGGCGCGAAGAAGGTATCCCTTCCCCCTCTCCGACTTCGGTCCCCTGCCCCTGGGGGGCGTCTGGGCTTGGGTTGTAGGGCTCTCAAAGTCCCCTGCGTCGTCCTCTCAGAGGTCGTCTGGGTCTAGAAGTCATGTGAAATTTACTCTGGAGTCTCCACGTCGCCCAAATCTGTGGGCTAGCTGCAACACCCTATCCCCTCCCTAATTGGTTTTCGACAGAGGTCATTGGCGTTATTTTCAGCTCCGTGCTTCTGAATTTGTTACTGCTTTTGGTGGGGTTCTTGGCTGAAATGTAGACGTTTTAGCTAAATTCGTGGCTGGATTTCAGGTGTGCCAGCCACGAAACTGGCGGAGCTCTGGTGTGGGGCACAGCTGGTGAGGGGCAGAGCTGGCCCCGGGAAATCTGTTTGAGAGATTGAGGATTTTCAGGGAAAGCACTCATCCGAGGGGGTGGGGGTCCAGACTTGGTAGCTTGATCCGGTGATACAGCCTTAGCCCTCTGAGGGCACCATGGGATTTGTCATTTGGGTCTGTGTCATGACATACGCATCAAGGTTATAAGCAGCCCTGTTTTGGTTCCCCTGCTACCGGTAAAATACAAAGGGAGTAAAGGATTCCACCCAATTTTGTTGAAAACGCCAGACAATTTTGGCATTTTAGGAACTACACAGCAGGTGCTTGGGTCTGGACTCAGGGGGGCCATGGGGCCTAGGAAAGGAGTAAAACAAAAGGTTCCAGTCCTAGTAATGGGTTGGACTTGTTCTTTGGGGTGGCTCTTGGGGAATTCCAAATATACTTAGACGCCACTGCAGCAGGGTGGACTTTCAATTTATCACGTGGGAGAAAAAGTGGGCAAAACTTCGAGTCACTGTTCAGAGAGGCCAGTAATTCCTCCTACTGTACCTCAGGATGCAAATTCACCTGAATTTGGGGGTTGGGAAACCACTGAAATTAGAATTCTGCTATTCCACAGAATCCTCTGCCAGCTGGACCAAATAGGAAGAAGGAAAAACAGGGTTGGGTCATTTTTTTCAATAGAAGAGATTGAGCAGAAGACTAGCATGGAAGAGTGGAAGAAAAAAAAATCAAGGAAAAACAGAAATACATGAAAGGGGAAAAATTACAATATGCATCTTTCTTTTCCTTGAGCCAATAATACAAGCAATCTTTGTTTATAACTATCTGAAGAGAAGCTTTTCTTTAGTAATGTCTGAAAGTGGCAAGAACAAAAATCAGAATTATTTGATCAGGAGAGGCTGCATTAACAAAGTGAGTGGAGAAACTATCATCTAGGGAAAATAAGGCTGTTCTAAAATAAGTGAAAGAAGGTAAGTGTCATGGTATCCAAATTTCCTGTGTAGTCTTTTATGGTATTCCCCACCTATTGCCCAGCATCCCTCTTCTAGCACAGTTCGAACTTCCTGGCCCTCTTTTTGGCTTGGAGGTGTGCCCTGTGGCTGGTCTTGTCTAATAAATTGCATGTGGAAGTTGAGGGATGTCACTTCCATCCAGGAGCCTTTAATTGCCAGTGCGGTTGCCTCCAGAGTACTCTTTTCTGCTGGCTTGTTGACTGGCAGTGTTCGAAGTGGTGGTCATCCCGTCAGCCAACATTTCAGAGTGTCAGTGATAAGCTGAGCCCCCAGCTGAGCTATTGTGGATATGTAGGGTGAGGAAGGCCCTGAGGTTTTGGAGTTGCCTCTCAGTGCAGCAGGACATAGCCACTGCTGACTGACACTCCTCCTCCTAATGCTGAAGTAACTGGAAGACACAGAACCAATAGGAGAAACCATTGTAGGCAGCTAGGAATGTTAATGAAAGAATTAGAACCTTCATTCCTGAAAACAGAAGGTATAAGACACAGAATCCAGTAGAAAAACCTAGACAACTTTAACAACCCTGTGGAGCAAAACTCCAGTATTTCTCTTTCCTATACAAGAACCCTCCAGAAAATGACAGTGAACATTTTTAAGTCAGAGGAATGCAAAGACATTCACTTGTAGTTCCAGTGAACTTGTGGACATCTCACTGAAAGTCTTCTAAGCACTTTCCACTTTCCACAGATCGTTATTTATCATGATTTAATTAACTGATCATAGTTAGCTTTCGTGTTATAGATAGGAAACTTGCTTACTTTGTTATCTGACACCTGCTCAGTGGAATCTGATTCTGTCTCCAGATGAGAGATGACCCAGATAACTGAATCCTTATCTTCACACATCCCATTATTCCACTTTGGATCATTAGTTACTTGATAAGGTTAAAGTTTTGTTTCTACAAGTATCATGGTTCTGTATATTCTAAAGTGACCAGGGAGTCTGATAATACATGGTGTGTGCTTGGCAGCTTAAACCAGAGCACTGTTTCAATTTTGGGGACACTAAGGGCAGTGCAGTGAATCAGTTGCCAAGGCAATGACTGTTTTAAATTGAATGAGACACTGAAACAGTTGAAACTTGAGGAGAGGACCGACTTGTTCCCAGCCTTGATACTTATGAAGGACACCTTATCTTTGGTGTAATAAGATTAGGTTAGATTTCTTTTGAAGGGATTAATCTTGTAAGTCTTTGGCACAGCACAGAAAATTGGAGGAGACATGTTAGCCTGTATTTCTTTCTTTTTTTTCCCATTTTTTAAATTAAGATATCACTGATACTCTTATGAAGGTTTCACATGAAAAACATTGTGGTTACTACATTCACCCATATTATCAAGTCCCCCCCATACCCCATTGAAGTCACTGTCCATCAGGGTTAGTAAGATGCCACAGAATCACTATGTGTCTTCTCTGTGCTACACTTTCTTCCCATGACCCCCCCAACACCATGTGTACTAATCATAATACCCCTCAATCCCCTTCTCCCTCCCTACCCACCTGCCCTCCCCCACACTTCCTCTTTGGTAACCACTAGTCCCTTCTTGGAGTCTGTGAGTCTGCTGCTGTTTTTTTCCTTCAGTTTTGCTTCGTTGTTACACTCCACAAATAAGGGAAATCATTTGGTACTTGTCTTTCTCCGCCTGGCTTATTTCACTGAGCATAATACCCTCTAGCTCCATCCATGTTGTTGCAAATGGTAGGATTTGTTTTCTTCTTATGGCTGAATAGTATTCCACTGTGCATATGTACCACATCTTCTTTATCCATTCATCTACTGATGGACACTTAG
Organism: Smutsia gigantea; assembly: GCA_032199065.1. Taxonomy (NCBI): domain Eukaryota; kingdom Metazoa; phylum Chordata; class Mammalia; order Pholidota; family Manidae; genus Smutsia; species Smutsia gigantea. The sequence goes on along the minus strand of JAVSCE010018091.1, from coordinate 92,454 downwards.
GTTGCCTCCATATCTTGGCTATTGTAAATAGTAACCTGTATTTCTTTTAGTTGTAATTTTTATCATGACCTTTAGAAATATTTTTTGAATATACTGCGTTAAGAAAGGAAAGATTGTGGAAGGGTGGGAGAAGACAGGAGGGCTAAAAGGGGGACAAAAAAGATGTGGTGGTCTGAGCTGAGAAGATAAAACACAAATATTTTCCCTGACTTTCTATTTAGCTCCCATGGGACTGTGAGCAGGTGGGCTCCATCTTTCTGATGTTTTCATCCTGCCTCTAAAACAAGAAGTTCAATTTATCTTTCCTTTGAGCTTCAGATGTCTGGAATATGGAAGTATGGAGTTTAATTATAGGAGTCCTCCAGGTTCAAAATAGGACTTCATCATTAAGAATAATGGCAAGGTTTGATTTTATTAATGAATGAAAAGATTGCTTGATGTAAGTCAGAAAGAATGTAAGATTAAAAGACATAATATATTATTATATATACAGCTGTCAGTAATAAATTAACATTAGCTCTAGGTTCTTTACACTTTGCATCCTGAATATACACCTAGAAATTCTTCATAATTATAGTTCAGGTCTCAAGAATCATCATAAATTATCCATCTGTCATTCATTCTCTGCTAAAAGCCACAGACCTACATTATTTCAGCAGCACGTCGACATCTAAAATCTCTGGTGCTAAGAGGCGCACGTATTAATTTATTTCTCATTGAGGACCTGAATAAACCAGAAGGATACACAGCACCAATGATGACTAGGATGATTGGAGAGAGAGCAGGGGCCACCTATTGTGAGCTGGGATTAGCTCAAGCTAACATTGTCTTGCATAACTTTCAGCAAAGCTGTTTTGGGGCTGAGCCACCAACTGGTTTAGAAGAGACTCGCTAAGGAGCTCAGATTGTCAGAGCATCTAAAGCAGTCCCTGCAGTCCCATTTGTGATGGAATTCTGTATAGAGTGCCCTTGGACCCTGGGACTCTGTCCTATACCAGGACCTGGAGTAAGGACAGGACTCAATGGTGGTGACATCTAGTGGCCTACCTGGCATGTGCAGTCAGGCCACCGAGTGTGCCAGGGGGAAGCAGGACATTTGCCTCCTCAAGCTAACCCAGGCCTGACCCCCAGACCCCGACTCAGTCTGAGAGTTTGGTTCCTGGCAGAGATTCCCTGAATTCATGTTGATGCATGGTTGCGATCCAGGAAAGGCACCAGCAGGCTGGGAGTGGAGGTGGAGAGGGGCTGCTTAGGAGGACATCAGGAGGCTCCTTTCAGTCTGGTCTGCATATGCCACAGACTTGTGCTGCAGCAAAGCATGGCTCAGAGGAGCTATGTGATGGAGCGGGGAGCTTGCCTCCGCCAGACTGTCTCTCTGCTTCAATGCAGCCTGGTTATTGGAACGCTCAAGCAATTTTCAGTCGTCTTTGTCAATAAGTCAGTCTCTTTTCCACAAGGGGAATGAAAATGAGATTTTGAGGCCTCCAGAGGGCTGTCTCCTTTGGCCACTTTATCTGCTCGGAAGCCTCAGCTGAGTTGGGTGGCAGCTATTTGCTATGTCCAAAACCCTGTTGACAGGTAATACCACCTGCTTCTGAACACGACAATGTGATTATAATAGCATACTGTTAAATTCTTCTCAGAGAAGCAGTTTCCTTAACGCAGTGACCTTTATTGATGAGAGGGGCAGAGGAAGAAAATGAAAAGGAGGAGAAGAAGATGAAGAAAGACACTAAGAGGAAAAGTAACTTCTCATCAAACCAAGAGGGCCTGCTAAGGGGTAATCCTGAGACCTAAAAATGTGTCATTTGTTATTTTGACAGCTCGTCTTGAGGTGATAGACTAGGAGAAGGCAGTAGCATCGTCGTCAGCTGGCTGGGAGTTCCACTTCTTGCTTCAAGACATAAGGAAATGGATAACCAGAGGCAGCAAGTCATGTACCTTCCAGGGTCCCCCAGTTCTGAGCCACTCATATACAGTGGAAGACCAGGCATAAGAAACATTGTTTAGTTTCTGACCTTCTGAGATGTTTGTTTCACTGAGAGAGATATAAGTGAGAAAGGGAAGGGAAAATGCATATGGCATTCAGAGATAGCCCACATTGCAATTTTCATGGCCTTTCTGGCCATGAAGTCAGAGTTGCTCATCGCCGAGTTCCAGCAAGCCATAAGGCTGGGAGGGCCCAGCAGCAACCTGCTGTGAGGGTACATCCACAATCAGGCATGAGTTGGACTTCAAGGCACATGTGAGCTTCATGAGCAGGTGGCCAGGTTCCCACATCATCCACCCTCTTGCACCAACATTTCTCCATCAGCTCCCACCTCTGGGACACATGGAGGGAGATCCCTATGACCAGCTGATGGGAGGAAAAAAGCCCAAGCAAAGCTCATGAATGGATTGGCTTGGTATATGGAAGAAAATGGACCAACATGAATGGAGGTATGAGGTGTGAGTGGATACAGGGCATTGTCTGGATCTTAGAGACACCTCTGCCTGGTGTGGAGGGCTTGGAGTGGGGAGCAGGGAGAGCTGCAGCCAGAAAGGCATGTTGGGGGGGGGGTGGCTAACTCAGGCAGAGACAGGCAGAAAGCCTCTGTTGAGTGCCTTCCTGGTGTAGGGTCCTGGTGAAGGGGCTCTGCTTGTCTTATTCCACACGTCTGTGTGTATTAGCTCTGTGATCATTAATTACACATGTAATCCCTGCTCAGCATCTGTCTACCTTGGTGGAGAATGAGCTTCAGGAGCCCAGGGAGGTCATCAGTCTTGTTCATTGATAATCCCCCTGGCTAGAATAGGGTCTGGAATATTGTGACTCAGTAAAGACTCATTGATTGAAGAAGTGATTTCATTCAGCAGACACACTCCTAGGCTTGGACCTTAGTTGAGGAGCTACTTGAAAGCAGTCTTTTGGGAAGATAAGGTATCCAATTGAGAGCTGGGGGCTTGGGAGAGAGAATAAAGATGGTGTCCAGTTAGAGACCCAAGAATTGGCCTCAGAGAGGCCCTAAGAATCCAGGCAGTGAACTGGGTTTTACTCTGAGTTCCAAACTTATTAGCACTCACTAGCTGTATGATCTAGGGCAAGTTAACTTAACCTCTCTGTGCTTCTGCTACCTCATCTGTAAAATCGCAATACTAATACCTCTCTCATAAGGCTGTTGAAAGTTTAGAGGACATAATGCCTATGATGTGCCTGACTCATAGTAAATGATCAATGAACAATGAGTTTTATTATTGCAAAGGTTCATTACTATTATTCATATAATAAAGGTTCTTATTATTGCAAAAGAATGATATGAAATGGAAGGAAGAGATGGAGATGAGGGATGCTGTGAACAAAGAACAGGTAGCATCTAAGGCTAATTGGAAATGGGGTGTGAAATGGAGGGCCAGTGAGCATCTCTGTTCCTTTAGTGTGCCCTTGATGGGAAGCACAGACAGCTCTGGGCTCTCATACCAATGACAGAAGCAAGAACAGAAGTCAGAGGACACATGGAAAAGAAGGGGCCAGAATGATCCAGCTACTCTAAAATCAGCTCATCAGTTGTGGAATTTGATGTGAGCTCTGTTAGTCATGTCACATATGATTTATGTGGGTTTTCAGCCTATTTTTCCTAAATGCGAATTTTGTTGGCAACTGAATGCGTGCTAACACCCTAAGATTTAGTTACATTTTGGTTAAGAAGTCCAGAAGACTTTGGACTTGGTTTTGAAAAATTGAAAGTGAATTGAATTTGCATGATTTAAGTAGCATATTCAGATTAACACTGCTAACTCTTCAGATTTAAAATTTCAAAGACTTGAGATTTGATATTTCAGCAGCAACAATGACATCTAGGGGTTGGTTTCTACAGGTTTAATCTTACGCATATATATTCTCTACATTTTGAAAAATAGGGGTGCTAACATGTTGATTCAATCCAAATGTCTGGACCATGTGAACTTGATTGGTGGCCAGGGCAACACTCATGGATCAAAGAAAATAAAAAGCTGGAAGTGGTTTAGCTGTCATCTAAGAAAGCTACTTTCCTTTTAAAATCACAACACCTCTCAGTTTGCTTAATATACTCATTTCTGCCTTCATCTTTTAGCCAGAGATGTGCCATACTTCTCAGCGCTCCTGTTTAATCCTCTCCCATTCTTCCTTTGGATAACAGAACTCTCTTCCCTGCATGGAGAGGGCCTGGGGCGTCAGGTTCTCACTCCTTCCAGTTTTTTCCATTCTTTGATGAGCCAGTGGAGGGAGCCTTTGACAATTCACCTCACTCTACTCTATGTTGTTACCAGATTCTTTTAAGTGGGGGCTGGATCATTCTCTTGACTTTGTGGCTTTGATTGTCAGACTCAGAGGCAGCCTTTAGTCTATTGTCAGTCATTCAGTCAACTAACAGTGATTGAGTAGCTTCTGGGTGCAGTTGTGTGTATGTGTGTGTGTGTGTGTGTGTGTGTGTGTGTGTATCCCACTGGGGTTCAGGCGGGAATGAGAGGAAACCGAAAGGCAAAACACATGTGTTAAGCCTATGAAAAACATGGTTTATTTAGAAGACATCAAGCATGCATGTTAATAGGAAATAAATTATACATGAAAATATCTATGAACATACTAGAAAAAATTCACAAATATTCAGATGATGTTTAAAGTTCCTCTCAGCATGAAAATGCTGTGATTTTTGTGCAGATTAAAATTAGTACCCTGTTATACTGATGCATAATAATGTTGGTGTCAGCACAAGAATTTTAATTTTTTTTACATTCTAGGGAGAGCAAGGCAAAATGAAGCTGTCTCCATAGGAGAATGTGAGTTGACCTTCAGTGCTATTAAGCCATGAGGGTCACTTCTGGTTTGCAGAACTACAGGGTGAGCGAAGAGTAGGGAGGCCCGGCCTAACTGTACCACTCTGGGCAGTATGCCTGACGATTTAACTTTCTGATTGTCTTACGATAGGCCAGGAAATCCTTTTTGTTTCAGCTCTGCTGTTGACCTTCCCTTTCCTCTCGTTAGCATGTTTGTCCGGTTCCCTGCCTCAGCAGGTAGAGTGGGTAGACCTGATGTATCACCAGGCTGTCAGTTTCATCCTTTGCTTAGTCTTCAGATCTTCCCTTTCTGGTGGTGCCTGCAAGTCTCCAAAAGCTTCTCGTAAATGTCCAGACCTTTATCTGGCTTTTGAGGTCTGGCCTGATGTTCCTGGCTGCTGCTCCGGGGTCACTCTGTCACACCCGCCCACTCTCAGGTGTGCTCCAGCATCGCCCTGTCACACCCGCCTACGCTCAGGTGTGCTGTTTTGGTTTCCCAGCTGCACCAAACCTGTGTCCTCCTGCTGCTTCCCTCTCCTTATCAGGTCACTGATGGCTCAAAAGAGCCGTTTTCCTAGGGAGGCCCTCTCTGAATCTCTGGATCAGTTTAAATCTCTTTGCCCTCTCAGTGCCTTGCGCCTTTTGGTCAGAGGTCCTCCCAGAGCAGCAGTTCAGCTGTGTGGTTATTGCATTCATGTCGACCTCCCTCCATCAACGGTGGAGATTCTGTGAGGTCAGCCAACATGTGTCAGCATAGTGTGTGGCACTAGTAGATGCTAATGAAGAAACAAACAATGAATGAATGAACAACCGAATGATACATATAATGGCATTTTTCTTAGGTGACTGAGATTTTTCAACCAGTGCTCAGGTTCAGCCAATATCAAATCGCTCTGTGGAAGAAACTCAGGTGGCCAACAGGCACATGAAAAGATGCTCCACCTCGCTGATCATCCAGGGACATGCAGATTAAAACCACAATGAGATATCACCTCACACCAGGGAGGATGGCCAACATCCAAAAGACACGGAACAACAAATGCTGGCAAGGATGCAGAGAAAGGGGAACCCTCCTACACTGCTGGTGGGAATGTAAACTAGTTCAACCATTGTGGAAAGCAGTATGGAGGTTCTTCAAAAAGCTAAAAATAGAAATACCATTTGACCCAGGAATCCCACTCCTAGGAATTTACCCTAAGAATGCAGGATCCCCGACTCAAAAAGACACATGCACCCCTATGTTTATTGCAGCACTATTTACAATAGCCAAGAAATGGAAGCAACCTAAGTGTCCATCAGTAGATGAATGGATAAAGAAGATGTGGAATATACATAGTGGAATACTATTCAACCATAAGAAGAAAACAAATCCTACCATTTGCAACAACATGGATGGAGCTAGAGGGTATTATGCTCAGTGAAATAAGCCAGGTGGAGAAAGACAAGTACCAAATGATTCCACTCATCTTTGGAGTATAAGAACAAAGCAAAAACTGAAGGAACGAAACAGCAGCAGACTCACAGAACCCAAGAACGGACTCACAGTTACCAAAGGGAAAGGGACTGGGGAGGGTGGGTGGGAAGGGAGGGATAAGGGGAATAAGGGGCATTATGATTAACACACATAATGTAGGTGGGGGGCATGGGGAAGGCAGTATAGCACAGAGAAGACAAGTAGTGACTCTATAGCATCTTACTACGCTGATGGACAGTGACTGTAATGGGGTGTGTGGTAGGGACTTGATAATGGGACGAATCTAGTAACCACAGTGTTGCTCATGTAATTGTATATTAATGATGCCCCCCAAAAATTCAAACAACATCAAATGAAAAAGAAAAAAATCACTTTGTGGCTTAGTCCCTTCTGGCTGCTGTAACAGGAAATCATAGACTGGGTGGCTTATAGACAAAAGACATTTATTCTTCACAGTTCAGGAGGCTGGGAAGCCCGAGATGAAGGTGCTGGCAGGTTCTGTGTCTGGTGAGAGCCCACTTCCTGGTTATAGATGGTCATCTTCTTGCTGTGTCCTACATGGCTGAAAGGTCAAGGGAGCTCCCTGGAATTCTTGGTTATAGGGTACTAATCCCATACATGAGAGTTCCACCCTCATGACCTAACCACTTCCCAAAGTTCCCACCTCCTAACACCATCACCTTGGGAAATGGGTTTTTACACATGAATTTGAAGGGGAGACAACAGTCTGCAGCATTCCATTTGATTTTGTGAAATAGAGAACTAGACAACAGACAACATGAATTACATCTATGTGGATTCTAAGGCCCACCGAGGATATTTTGATTTAATTACTTAACATTTCCTGGACCTCAGTGTTGAGTATAGAAAATTCTGGTTACTTGAGCAGTCTCATTATTCAAAAGTCCTCCTGCATATTAACACTGAAATGATGTAGAATAAAGGGGCCCCTGGAATGACCAGTTTTGCATCGATGGAGAGGTTCATCTGTGTTAGCTAAGAAATCCTGTAATGCAAACCCACACAGAGTCCAAGAATGGGGTTGTACTCTCACGGCTCAGGGGAAGAAATGTGTTCCACTCTCTCTTGGAAAGAATTTTCTAAAAACCATTTGCCTCACCATCCTCAAGTTAAATGTGGTCTTGATGTGTTACCTATAGGGAAAGATTATCAAGCGACATCTTAATTTGGAGCAGAGATAGATAATTTGTAATCCACTCTGAAAGAAAAAATGGTAGTAAATTCAAAGGGACATAGTGTTAGTGCCCAAAGACCTCTCTTGGGTATTCTTCTAATTGTTTTTTATTTATCCTAAATTTCAGAGTCATGAGCAATAGCATAATGTAGAGTTTAAGGACACAGATTCTGGGATAGACTGCCAGGGTCTATTTTCTGGCTCCATCACATACCAGCTGTGTAACATTGTGCATGTCACTTTACCTCTCTACACCCCCAGCTTCCTACCTTCAACATGCAGAGAAAAGCATGCCAGACCTCACAGTCCTGTCTTGTGGGTTTTATGAATGATACCCTGGAGAGTGCCTTGAATAGTGCCCTGTAGAAAAGCATTATTTCAGTGTTGGCTATTTTTTTTTCCTTGAAAAGCGGTGGGAGATGTGCTTTTGCCTATTCCAATACATGGATAGGATTTGTGGTTTGCTACTCTCTCATTCACTTGTTTAAGTTTTAAAGCACCTAAGGTATGTGTGGTGCTGAATAAGATGCTATGAGGAGTGTCCCTGCTTTCAGGAAAATTATTATCTAATTGAAGAGAGAAGTGTCCTCTAAGTGCAACTGCAGAAGGTACTGAATCCATTTATTCAACAATGATTTATTGAGGACCTACTGTATGCCAGGGGCTGTGCGAGGCACTAGGAATATGGCAGTGGAAAGGGCAGACCAAACTTCTGCCCTTAGAATCTGGTGATGTTGATACAAACAGATGGGTAAATAGGCCGACTAATAAATAGTATGATTGCAGTGCTAGGAAGAAATGAGAGCAGAGTGACAGGATAGGAGGTCCAGGGGAGGTGGGTGTCAGTCACTGTTTTAGAGAAATGGGCTGTTCAGAGAGGCTGCCCTGAAGAAACCCAGAGGAATGCAATTGGGCACTGCAAGGTGAACAGAGCCTGGTCTGAGCTACACCAAGCACCAAGAGGTGACCGAGAGAGTCTTGAAGAAAATCACTGGTGTGGATTGGCAGCACAAAGTAGGAAGGCATTTCACTACCCTGTTGGAGGGACCCAGAGAAGGGGTATCAGGAGGAGCAGGGTGTTTATTCCCCCCTCACTTTTGTGAAGGGTATCGTGGAGGCTGCGTGAGGTTCCTGCAGCTCGTGCCGCAGCGCCCTGCACTTGCTATTTTCTGCAGCTGGTGCCATGTCATGCTAAACCCCTTCTCCTCTCCCTCTCGGTGTTGGGAAGCTGAAGCAGGTGCAGTGACGCCAGCTGAGAGCCCAAGAGCAAATGGGATTTTAAAGTTGTTAGGGCATTTTGGCATCCAGTTCCCTGCGATGAACAAAGTGTCTTGTCTGGTAATTGCAATTAATGGCTCTGCTATTCAAGCATATCCGTCAATAAATCTCCTCTAATAACCGATTGGGCACAGTCGTTGCCATAGTTATGTCTCTAAATTGAGCCCAGGGTAGTTGGCCATGACACTGACCTTACTGGGGTCAGGCCTGCTTCCTGACTGTATGACTCCATATCCCAGGAATTAAAGTTACCCTCTAAATGATTGGCGTTGAGCCAGCTAAAAGACAAGCTCAGTCCCTTGCCTTAACTGGCCGGATATTTCCTGTAAATCTCTTAAATGCTGAATAAAAGTCTTCGAAACCCTGTAACATCAACAGTTGTACTAATTAATCCTGTCCAATCCACTTTTGTACAATGCTGGGATGTAGTCGGCACATCAGATCTGTGCACCGGCATTATTCATGGCAGGCCTCACTTTATATTCCCTGGCTGACCAAGGTCAGTGCCTCACCACGGAGTCCTTGCCTTCAATTATGGTATTCTAGAAAATTCCTTCCCCAGACCCCAAGTAATGTCTTCTCATGTGGGGCATTACTCTGCAGCCATCATGCTGGCTTGTCCAGTTAGGGACTCAGATTCCTGAGGCTCTAGAGGGTACTTCAGAGACCAGATCTGTCCTTTTTCCTCCTCAACTCATTTCATGCCTTGTATCCTCAGGAGATCTTGGATTCTAGAATGCCATCTCAAAACCAAGTTGGGAAAACCTAATGAGGTGGGGGTATTTTTAAATGTGTCTATTTATACATTTGAGATGATTGCAGGTAATTACAGAGAAGGTGGAAGAAGGGATATGGAGCAAAAATACTCAGTAAAATAGTCTCTCTTAATTCATATCTGTGTAAAACCCCAGGGAAAAAACAAAACAAATGGGAAGACAAGGGAAGCTTGTTTTCTGAATCTGGCCAGGCCCAAGGCTTGATTTAAACTTTCCAAACTTGTTTTCATTGTACTCTGTTTTTGCTTTCCTTCCCTCTTTCACTGTTTATCTCAGAATGAATGTTAGAGAATTTTAGAACTGGAAGAATATCAGGATGAGAAGGACAGAGCTGGAGTGATTGTGGCATCCAAAAAGTATAGGTGAGGACCTAGTGGTCCTGCCATGGGCCCAGTTTCTGCCCCCCATTCCTTTCTGAGGGATCCCTCTCTCTCACATGATGAGGCAGGGCTTAGCGCATTTACCGTCTCTCAGCACATCTGTGAGAAAAACGGAGAGGAATTTCCATATGCCAGAAATCTATGAAGGCAACCCTTTAAGACAAAATAACCCCTGTTTATTGTTTGCCTCCAACTTTTTCAATAATCTCCAAATTTAATAAAAATGACAGTGTCTGTTTTCAAAATGGCTAAAGTTCGTAAAATTCCCTGGGTCAGTGCAGGAACATTCCTCATCTTTTGAACTGTAACATTTCAGATTAAGAATGAAAGACAACTAACCACGGGTGAGTTCAGATGGGAAATGCACATGCTTTTAAAATGCTGCCTATCAGTGGCATAGTATTCTGGTGGAATTTGAAGGATCAAGCTATGTCAAATAGAATTTTGGCTTCACTGTTAATGATGTGTCATTGAAAGGAGCTATAAAAATAGCAAGAGATTTGTTTTAATAAAAGAGAGAAAAGGGAAGGGTGAATCACATCCAATAAGCACATGAAGCTGAGCAGTCGGAGGACCCGCTTCCTCTCTTTGCCTCCCTTTTCTCTCTATGCTGGGCGCTGCTCACCACCTCCACTGAGGTATTCAGCACAGACAGCCAGTTAGTACTGAGTCACCTGGTCCATATGGGAAATGGTGGGCACACTCCCCACCCCAATGCCTTCTCTCAAACTGGAGTTTCTCCGGGCTTCTAGATTCTGTTCCAGCTGTGTTTCTTCTGCATCTTCTTGGCCAGTGCTGTTCCGTGGGCAGATATACAGTGTTTATTGTGGTATCTGAGCTCAGAGAAGAAGCTAAATGCATACGACTCTCTGCTGAGCTTTGAGTTCCAGTCGAGGGCAGATGGCTGATGGACCTGTTAACAGCAATGCTGCTTCATAGCGTGTACGTGCAGAGCGCGCACAGCGCGTCCCTGGCAAGCCCGGCCACATACTGGCAACATGCTCTGCGTGTTGGGGTCAATAGGGGGAGAGGAACCCCAGAGAGACGGAACACAAGGAATTGCAGAGAAATTGAAATGAGAATTGATGGAGTCAAAGGAGAATGAATGGAATGAGGAGACCAGGGAAGACATACAAGTTTGGGCTGGATCAGAGCAGAGGAACCGTCCCCAGGAGATGCAGTGCCCCTAGCAAGCTCCTGGCCTCTGGGGCATCCTCCCTTGCCCACTGTTTTTTCCTCTCTCCCTCCCTCCCCCCCGGGAGCCTCCTTTGTCTTTTCTTTATAATTTTGACTTTCACTTTGAATTACAATCCAAAGCAGTTTTTAAAATGTTTTATTTTTATTTATACATTTCAAGTACTTAATGAAATATACAGAGTATAAGATTCAAGACAAAAAATGGGTATACAGTGAAAATTAAGGCTCCCCCCACCCCTGTTACTATTCCCCCAGTTCTTCTACAAAGGATTCATTGTTCATGGCTTATAGGATTTTTTCAAAGAGATTCTATGCAAATACATACACACAAAGCATATGATACACACAGTTTTGCACATTGCTTTTTTCTCCCACTTAACCATATGATCCTGGAAATTGTGCCATATTGGTATGTATAGATCTGCCTTGTTGATTTCAAAGGCTGCACAATATTCCATTTTATAGATTTACTATAGTTTACTTTGCAAATCTTCTGTTGAGGGACCCTTAGTTTGTTGCCAATCTCTTGCTGTAATAAATTCCCATTTACAGACGTCTTTGTGCATACGTACGTATATAACTGAAAAATAAATTCTTAGAACTGGGATTGCTGGTCAGAGGGTACGTGCATTTTAAAATTGGAAAATATCACCACATTCCCTCTTTCCTAATTTATAGTACCACCTTGCCAAACCAGTGTGATCAGAAGTCGATCTTTGACAATCTGTTAGGCAAAACATGTATCTCTTTGAGTGAGTCGGCTCACTGTCATTTCCTTTTCTGTAAACTGTTTGTTCATGTTAGGGATAGTTTTGATAAATCCATTTGGAAGAGAATCAGGTTCACAGAGGTCACCAACTGGGAAAGATTTAAGAAGGAGAGGAAAAGAGCCAAGTGAGCATTATGAGAGAAAAATAAACTCAAAGACGATTTCTTCTCCTAAAGACACCACTGTATCTGTATTATGCCCTGTCAATATGCCAGTTATGCACAGATGGCTCTGCAGTTTGATGAATCGACATTTCAGCCCCTGGACTCTGGTATGAGCCTTTCCTCTCCCAGACTTGGTACTCACAGTGCTGTCCCAGCACAACTAGTGTATGTTTTCATTGCAAATTGCATATAAAAACCATTGTTTCATTGCAAATAAGAGTTTAGATTTACTGTGACATGACCACAAGTGTCATCTTTTCATCCATAAAGCCCTCAGTTACTTGCTTTAGTGCATTAGACGGAAGTGAGCCATCTCATTTTCATTGAGTGACCTTGAGGTGGCAGCAACATTACATTCAATTCTGTGATGCACCAAGTCCATTACAAAGTGAAAGTAAAAATTGCAATGAATCAGAATAATACTGATTGTTATAATTTTATTATCAGGGCATTAAGTCAATAAAACTTATCTGAAATGTCATTTGCATTGTATACAATTTTTACTAGTTATCCACTATGTCTTAAAAGCATGTTTAAAACAACAAAATGAAGAAATGGGTGATAAATTGGGCAGAAAGCTGGGATTTGTCTCATGCTGTAGTAAAACAATTCTATTTTGATTGTTTGTATTGAAAAGTATTCTTTTTGCAGACTTTTAACTATACCATGATGCTTTAATGTCTGCCCAACTGTACTTAGTGCCCTATTGTCTAATTACTTATTTTCCTGCAGGTTGTCTGGCCCTTTTTCATTTATGATTTTGCATAGGAAGGTCAGCTAATATACGGTATCCCTTCAGGAAAGGAGAATATGGTTGTTTTTTTTAATAATGAGGAATAATGAAACTTATTTATGAAGGAAATCAGAAAAATTTATTGAAGAATCACTGTAAGAGAAACATGCAAATTAAAAAGAAACCTGCTTAATAGCTGTGGGTAAAATTATAACGTTTCCAGAATATCTCGCCTGTGCATATCAACAGGCGCTCAAGGATGGAGAGAAGTATGGCTTTAGTGCATTTGCATCATTCCTCAGGGGTGGACAGAAGTTCATCTCCATATCAGTGGGTAACTACCTGGGCAACTGAGGGCTTATCTGTACCAGAAAGGTGAGGGGAGGGCCAGTTGTGCTTCTGCTGGAGCAGAAAAGAGAAGGGCGCGGAGTGCAGTTTGTAAGCAATAAGTGAATTTTAAACTTTATTTCTCCCTTTGACTGATTTTGGTTTTTAGAAGTATTTTGCTCTGGGATTTCCTCTCCCCAGACTTAAAATAGCATATTCATTAACAGGGAGCTTCCAGGTAATGAAATAGTTGTGTAAAAGGTAGGATATTTAGGTGATGTAATATTGCTTCTATCAGATACAAGATTAGTATGCAATTTTGTCTTGTCAATTGCTATTAGATTATTGTAGTATTACTCTGTAATTATTTAAGAAGCAAGATACTAAAAATGTTTAGGCCTGTATTTTTGCAATTTTTTTTTGCATTTTATGTGATGGATTGCTGACATGTAAGTTATAGGAAGTTGGAGAAATAGATTCTGAATGTGTCCCTATTTTGATAATATTAATGATGTTCTGGTTATCTCTATGATCTTGGCCTTTGAAAATGCAGTTGAGGCCCTCTTCTTAGTGTTCAGGCATTGAACTTGAAGTCAAGGGGCTTGGGTGCTCCTTCCAGCTCTGCCACTATCCAGTTCCATGGCCTCAGCTAGTGGCTTGGCCTCTCTGAGCTTTAGTTAGTTCATCTGTACAGTGAGCAGGCATGGGAGTAAGTGCAGAGAGGCCATCATTCAATCATTATGTTCATGAATGCCAACTATGGGTTGGAAACTGTGTTGGGGGTTGAGGATCCTGAGATGAATGAGACACCCAACCCAGGCTGTGAGGGACTCACAGTACAGTGGAGAAGGAAGGTACACAAGCAAAGCCTCATAGCAGGAGTCATGCAGGGAGTGATGGTGGGGGTCCTGGCGAGTGATCACAGCTCATGTAACAGAACTGAGCATGTACTCTGTACCAGGGGCATGGTGAGGGCTTTACATGTATTGTTTCTTATAATCCTCCCCTAGCTCCATGTCACAGAGGGATTAGCACCATCCCCATGTTACAGATGGAAAAACTGAGGTCCGGAGATTTGACCTTCATCAGGAACACATAGTTAATAGATGAGCTGGGATCTTAACACAGGCACTCTCCATTCACGTGCCATACTGCATCCAATATTCCTTTCCATCCCTTTCATTCTCATTCAGAAAATACCCTTTGTCTGAAGAATATAAGGGATTGCTGCTCTTTCTTATGGCCAGCACTGCTAGAAAAGGCCAAACATCCTAGACAGAAGGAACCAAGGCACAGAGAATGGTGAACAGAAGAGACTTTGACCTCATTCAGGGACTGGGTCATCTGTTAAGTCCACTCTGGCATGGCCCTCTAGCTCTTTGCAAACGCAGAGTGGGAAGGAATTTTATGGACATCTCCCCTTGGAATTACTCATGGCAGTAAGAAGTGGAGCCGTGCAGCGGTTAGGAGCAGGGCTCTAATGCCAAGCTGCCTGGGTCAAATTCTGGGGATAAGACACTTACTGTCTCAGCCCTGGTTCTTCATCCCTAAAATGGGGACACCAACCATGGCTTCCTTGTAGACTTGTCTGAAGATTAAAGTAGACAATCCCAGTGATGGCTGGAGCCCAGAGTCTGGCATGCTGGAAGTGCTCAATAAGTAATTTCATAACTGTTATTATTACTGATGGTTTTTTGCTCCTGAGCAATTGGCATAAATAGATGTCATAAGAAATCCCAAACAAAATTTAAGTACAAGTTCACATTTTATCTGAATGTGACTGATATAAAGATCAAAGTAATGTATAGTTAAATGTAAATAATTGAGAAATGACTTTTGGTAATAGCAACCAGCATCACGAATCTCAAGTAAGTTGATTATTGGGTAAGATACTTATTCCTTTTTCACAAGAAGTATTGATTTATTTTTCATGACAGTGTCAATTTGAGGGAGCTGATTGAGTATGTTGGAAGATATTTGCATAAAATGCCCTAACAAGACAAGTTCTTGGAATTGAACTAACAGCCACAGGTATTTATATATTTCAGGACTGACCCACCCTCTGGCTGCTCCTTTGTGTGCTGATATGTGTTCCACCCTCTTGGAATGGGGTGTCTGGCCATAACCCAGTTCTCTGTATGTAGTGGATTCTAAAGCAGCTCTTGTCTGTTCGTTTTCACAGAGCCACATATTACCTTGATAAAGCTTATTTTATATGTTATGGAACCGTCTCACAAACACATCTCCAAACCAAAGATAAGTCCCAAATGGCTTGCTAATACTGGGTTCTTTGAGAGAGGCGTAGGGCAAGTATCCTCTTTTGGAAAGTGACTGTATTTGCTTGAAGTATTGGATCACAAATATTAGACTACAAAACATGTAAAAGCAATTCATAGCTCTCCAGCGTACAGCTTTTCAGTGTGCATGTGTTGGGGTAAAACCAGTGAAGTCTGAAACTCCTGGGCTTGGCCTGTGGTGCCACTGTGCTTGGGGGATTGTTTTGTTGTGCTGAGAGCAGAAATTCCACTGTGATCAATTGCCAATATGAGTTGAATTAGGTATTTAGGGTGGCATGGTGTGCACTTTCTGAGCTTACTGACAATATTTGTCTGTTCACAGTCATCTTTCTGTTTTTGGTGGTCGAAAGAGACCATGCAGCTTGTCAGAAAATCAATGGACAGTTTGGCTTCTGACACTTTGAAGGTGTCGCATGCGTACACACACACACACACACTCACACTTATGCACATTTATGTGCATAACACTCACAAACATGTGCATATAGTGTGCACACATTCTTTCCTGCCTCTTCTAAGCTAAAGGCCATCTCTAAGGCCTTTCATTTTCATCGGAAGTAAAAAACATTTGTTATTATTGCCACCTAAACCTTTTATTATTGTCATTTAGGTTTCACACATTGATGGAGCATAGCTTTCATCATCTCCTTTCAGCAACCCAATAGTTCTGATGAGCTCTGTGTGGTTTTCACTGAAGTAGAAGATGCAGCTGAAACTCAGAAAACCAAGATTCACCTTCCGCAGAGACTGTGGTCACCGTAGTGGCCTTGCTCTGACCTTGTGGGAAGGAGGTTTGAAAGTGAGCTATTTTAGCCAGCAAGTGTTGCATTGTAAAAGGAGCAGTGATATGCATTACGAATACTTTCTGGTATCAAAGCTAATGTGCCCTTTTCCTTTCTGCTCTGGAAAAGGTAGGAGGAATGTAGAGAGACATAGCACAGACTTTTCAAGGTAAATGGCAGGCTCTAATGGAGCTTCAGTGAGCATATTCAGTAATCAGACTCTTGGCTTGGCCCACAGTTTTGAGATCATTTGGACCAACAAGAGAGAATCCATAGACTTTTTTTCTGTCTTGAAAAGCCCACGGATTTTTCTGACTCCTACTGAAGAAAATTCCTACTTTCCTGCTGGTGTTACTTTCCTGCTGGTGTTACAAACAGAATGACTTTCATATTTATAACAGAGATTAATGAAGTCTGATGCCTTTTTTCCTAAATTCTTGCTCTCTGTTCCTGGTACCACCTCCTCTGACTCAGTCTGCCCCTAAGCCGAATTCCCAAAGTGTCCAGCTAGCTCCAGAGCTCTAAATTATCCTGAATCTGAAAGAAAAGAAATGGAGAGCCCTACTTCTTCCAATAAGAGCAGAGGACAGAGAAAGGTGGAAAAATGAATTGAGCTCATACCTGGAATGATACAGAAAAGATTTAAAAAAGGCCCATTATCTGAGTCATTTTAGCTTGATGAGTTCAAGATTTCAAGATGGTAACTTGATTGAACTCATTTCCTTTATCACCATCCTCCTCCTCATCATCACCATTACCATCTTCTTTTTATTTTAAGAAAAAGGTGTTTGAAGTGTCAGGAGGGCTTCTGGCTGCCTACACAGAACCACGACTCACCGGGTTAACAGGCTGCATTGTTTAATGGAAAACAGATCGCTAAGATGGCATTGAGCAATGTGAAATGCAACTGGTTAGAAACTGTGCCTCGTTAGAGGCCATCCACACAGCAAGCGAATGCACTTGGCAATAGTCATGTGATTCCTTCACAGGAGTCACAGAAGGGATATTTGCTGCTGGGTAACCAATCGATTCCCTTGAATCTGTTTGCAATTTCTTTTCTTTGGTATTCTGCCTCTTCTAAAATATCATCCCTCCCCTATACCCTCAGTTTGCTTTTGCCCACTTGCCTGCATGAAACATACTAGAACCCTCAATGAAGACACTCTATTAAATTGGCTTCAAAACCTGCTGGGGTAAGTGTAAAGTCTGGATCCCCCACCAAACAGTTGAGTTTGGCCTCTCTTGCCCTTTGCAGATTAGAAACAAACACAGTTCTGGCAGAGAAAGGACCTGTCTTTGGGTGAGTCTCCACAGAGTGAATGTTTACACTTCTGTCAAGATTTGTTTCTAACCTTTGCTCAGCATTTATTTTTCTGAAGAAGTAGGGGAAAAAAATCATCACATACAACAAAAGCTAAAACATTTCTCCTATTGCAGAGTTGAGTGTTACCAGCACTTTTATTTTTTTTAAGTTGTCTCTAAATCCTAAAACAACAAAAACAAACAAATGAGAAAACCCTCTCAAAAATGATGGGAAAATGTTTATCATTAATCTTGACATACTGATAACTTATTTCCATCAAATTATTCAAGTCAAAAACTGCAAAAGTCTCCCTGAGTTTCTTCTCCCTACTTAACTCATTAACAGATCTTGTTGGCCTCATCTCAAAACTAACAATATCCCCAGTCCAGTGATGCTTTTCCACCTCATTGCCATCATGCCAGGTCACCATCATCACCTACCTGGTATACCTGTGAGAACCACTTCCCTGGTGTTCCCCTTGCCACACCTGGCCCTTGCAATCCACTCTCCAGACAGTGGTCAGGGTCATCTTTAAAACTCCTAAGTCAGATTGTGTCATTGCTCTGCTTGGAAATCCCTCTGGGTTTCCTGATTCCCTTAGGATAAAATCCAAACTCCTTGCCAAGGCTCCTGCCTCTTACCAATCTCATTTTATACTCCCCTCCTCCTACCCCTTCTGCCCTGGAAGTCACTGATGGGCCTTTGTACAGGCTGTTATGAATGCTTAGCATGCTTTTCCCCTGCTATTTGCATTGCTGGCTTTATCTCAGCTGGAAGGTCTTTATTTAAATGTCACCTCCTCAGAGAGGCCTTCCCTGACCATCCAGGCTCTATACTACAGGCTCCTGACCCTGCCAATGTCTTTTCAGTCACTCCATCCAGTTTCAGTTTCTTCATAGCATTTACAGTTTTCTGAGTTGTCTTGTTTGTGATATGTTCACAACTTAATTGTTGGTTCCTCTTATTAGAATATAAGGGCCAGAGGAGCAGGGATCTGGCTGGCTACTCTTGGCCGCGTGAGATTCAGCACCTAGGACAGCACCTGTAGCTCTGCAACTGAGTCATCCTAAATCCCCAAGGCCAACACTTTAAGCTTTTGAGACCTCTCTCCTTATGGTCTTTTTCTCCATAATGACCCCTTGACTTATTTCCCGGTCTGCTGAAAGTTTTTAGGCAAGCCAGTCCTTCCAGTTTTACTTTTTATTCCTTGTAAAAAATAGCCTGGGAGCTGTACATCTAGTTCTTCTGTCCATGCAAAGCCATCTGAGACTGTTCTCCAATATTAGAGGTAGAGCAGTGTCCAGAGTTAATACTCTAGTGTTTATGTGCAGGGCTAATCTGTCCTAGGATGACAGTGAAAGGACACTTGAGGGATCTTAGCCCCCTGGGCAGCCCTTACAAAGTCAGGAGAGCCACTTTGTTGGAAAACCAGCTTGCTTGCCCTTCTGGGGAACTGGTGTTGCCTAGAAGTTGCACAGCTCAGTCACTGCCAGGAATCAGGGTGAAAAGGGCAAAATGGATGGGAAAGTGGGAACTGGAAGAGCCTTCAAGGAGAAGGGGTGCTTAGCATGCCCCAGTGGACAGCCAAGGTAGTGGCAAAAAGCATTTGGGCTTTAGCAGGATAATTTTTCATAACAGAAGTTGCTTTTTTATTATATAGTGGGTATGCTTGCATGACTGGTCCCTTACGTCATTGAAAGACACCTACTGCTCTCCAGAGGAATTCCAGCTGGCTTTAGGAGGTTAGAAACTGTCATCCCTTTGGAAGGATAAAAATTCTATCCAAACCAGCCTACTTCCTCAGACTCCCAAGATCTGAGATTTTATGAACTGATTACTAGAAAGAGGAGGCAGAGATCGTTCTGCTGGGTAAAATCAAATTGGACAATGGTTGCAGGGAACTCAAGTATGGAGAAAACTAAGATAATGAAAATCAATAGTGCATATGAAGTGGTCTTACAGTTCAATCTGAGCAGTTCTTTGCACATGTAATTTGTGAAAAAATTCGTGATTTTGTGGTGGCAGCAAACACATTCCATATAAGTGCACAAATGCTCTGCTTATAACCATCACCATCCCATGTTGTGTTGTGGAGAGTATTAAAGTAAAATCAGAGTGATGAAATGTTAAGGTTGGAAGGCCATGAGCCCATTTTAGGGTTCAGTAAATAAAGCCCACAGGGGAAAGGAGCTTTTCCAGGGTCCCAGAATCATTAGCTGCAGATCTGGGCCTGCATCCAAGCCTCTGTCTCCTACTCTGTGTTCTTTCTGCAACTCAGATGCCAGATCTGTCTTCATTCCCTGGCTCCTATGTCTAGGCATGCTGTATGTGTTCTGCTCACATGTCAGTTTAGACATTGCCCTTATACCCTGAAAGTCCTCACCCACAAAGGCACTCATGAGCACTGCGATGGCAGAGAGGGTCCTAGCACAAAGACCCTATAGCATGTTCAAACGAAATTGCTGATTACCAGGGACCACTGTTGGTCATTCCTAACTGTCCTTTATGCAGTGCCCAGCCACCTAGCTCTTCATCATGTCAGGATACAAAATCTCTTTCTTCTCTATGCCAAACTGCTCAGCTCTTTCCTTAGTCCTACTCTCAAACACTCAAAGCATCGTCCAGTTAACAATACACTCTTTAGAAGGCAGCTTGCTTGCCACTGTTGCTACATGAGCATGCTCCTGGAGTTCTACCCTCCTACCACAGGCAGCTTATCAAAATATTTCCTCTAAACAGATAGAGTTTTTCTCCAGGAGGAAGTCTGAAATGAAAAATGTCCCTCTTGTCCTATATTCCCGTCACATCATGTAGATTCCTAAATTAGCTTCCCAGGGGCCTCTTTCCATCTTTCTTTCCTCCTCTGGGAACCTGACAGGCAACTTCCCCACTGTGTGTGTGACCCAACCTCCTGGGCCAGAATGGGGATAATGATAAACAACATTCTCAACTGCCTATGTGCCCCACCTCCTTGGGACACCAAAGTCCTCTCAGTTCACCCCCATGCAGGTGTGGGGCTCCTCCCATGCCACTACTAGGTATCCAGGTTTAGATTTACAGTAGTCTTACGAGATACTGCAGGGAGTTGCTTGTTAGAGGGTGCTGGGTGATGACTTGCATGGGCCTGGTCCCCACCCACTTGGTGACAGGGTGTGTGTACAGACCCACCATGTAGGAATAAAGATCAGGGGTGGGGAGACCTGCTGGGGAAGACTCTGTCCCCCGAGGCTCCTCAGTGCCTCAACAGCACCCCTCAAGGTGGGCACTTTCAATTCTCTCTTTTCTAGCTGGGAGTGTCAGAAGTGCACACTTAGCAGACTCCAGATCTCTACTTCCTGCCTACGTCCCACTTTATAACCTGCTCCCACTCCAAACATCCCTGACTCTTTTTTTTTCTGTGGTTGATCCCAAAGCTATGATCCTTCCTAGAAGTACACTGGTGTCACCTCTGCTTCCCAGTGGGTCTTGGGGAACGTTACCCTAAAGCAGAGGAAACACTGCAAGTAGACTGAGTTTTCCTACTCAGTGGGTGATCAGCAGCCTCTTCTTCCCCCTCCTTGTGCCAAATTCCTATTGGGTGCTAAGTATTATATGTATACGATCTTTAATGCTTATAACAAACTTGAGGGAGTGGATGCTATTATCCCTCTTTTAAAGAGTAAGAAACCAAAGGTCTGAAAGGTTCTGAAACTGGCTTGAGGTCAACCAGCCATTGATGGCAGAGCCAGAGGTTGAATCAAACCTGCCTATTGCCACAGTTGCGATCTTCCCATAGCACCTTGTAGGGCTCTTGGTAAGAATCCCCAGGAAAGACAGCTCTTCCTCTTCTTTTTAAAACAGAGAGACACAGGCAATTTGGAAGTGAGTTGTTCCAGAGCTGCCATCTGTTACCATGGCACTTGATGGAAGATGGGTTGTGGATGAAAATGTGGGTATCCCAGTAGGAGCAGTGCCTGTTCTGGGGCTCATGTCTCAAGTAGCTGCCCCTCGATTGTTGGGGTGATCAAAGTGTTATCAATTGTTTTAGGCCCTGGACACATGCCCCTCACAGATGATCCAGGCTTGAGAGGTCACAAACGTCCCTGCATGGTTGCAAAGGTCCCCAGGTCACAGTCCCCAAAGCCCTGGTGGTCCTTGGACCTTGACCTTGGATCCCTGGAGGGTCAGTGGGCATTAGTCCTTTAGCCAGGCCCAAGTGTGCCACTCCTGAGGAGTGTTGAACCATTTAAAGGTGTTGAGTTGACCACGAAGATCGATGTGACAAACGTGTGTTAGCGTGTGTATTTATGGACTTACATCTACACAATGAGTGACTGAACATGTATTGACAATGTGGAAAAGAGGGAAATTCTGCAGCAACAGCTATTGATCTTTCCTACTGTTTGTAACACTGAGAGTGGAGGAGGAAGTGGCTACCGCAGGGCTGCCAGCCAGCTCTGCTGTCCCAGGTTCACACTCCCCGACAGCCTGTGAAGGCAGCGCTTATGGTCGGGATCACGCGTCTCTGGGCTCCGGCTCAGGCTGCTGGGAATCAGAGGCCTCACTGAGCCACTGGAGCCCTCCTGGCAGTCTCGGAGGCCTGGGGCCGCTGCCAGATCACCGCTCCCAGACGAATGTGTGAGTGAGGGCTCTAACTCAACCCTAAAGAGCTTTTGAAAAATCAAAGGCAAATCTTCAGAAAGTAAGGGAAAGAGACATTTGTGATTTATTTTTTTCAGCTCCTGAAAGTTACCTGAAATTTCCAGTTGCATTGACCCTGCTAGGATTTCCTGTTCCATGTACAGCACCTTCCTGAGGTCCTGGGCCTTTTTGAGCCAAGCTGCTGCCAGTGACGGAGAAGTGGCAGGTCCTGGATGTGTCTGCCCTGGGTGCCTGGTTGTAGAATGTGCAGAGGGACGTCGTTACTTTATTCTGCCCCAGATATACCAAGGGCACAATGCTACCAGATTAATATCCAGAAATGCCTAGTCTAATATTTATAGCTAGAAATAAACAGCACAAAAATCTCAGTATTTTGTGACCTGTGAGTGAAACTAAGGCAGATAATTTATGACTCTTAAGTGAATATATGAAGACACTTACGGAACCCAGTATGAGGTTCCATGAAGCTATTGGATGGGGTTTCCTAGAAATCTCCACTATCCATGTGAAGTTGATTAAACACAGGAACCACATAGCATTTCTCTTCACTGCAGTGATTTGATTACCAGGTTTTCACTTGCCTGCATTTTACCCAACACAGTATTTTCTTACAGGGCTGCGCCTTGCTGAGATTCCAGCAGAATCCCACAGGGAAAGACACAATTAAGAATCTTACGCAATAACACATTCCTTTGTCCTTATGATCCGTGTATGTGTGGACATCCACAGTGGGGGAAATAGTGCTGATGTAGGTTCTTTGAGTTTGGCTTTTTATTTTTGCAGAACCATATTTGGGGATTTTAGTTATCCTATCATAAGCCAGGGTATTATATACCTCAGCATTATGGTAACATTAAGGCATTGACTTCTAGGATAATGACTATTGCTTCTGCGGCAATCTGCTCTTAAGGACACCCTGGGAATATTTCATACTTATCAGATTTTTGACCTCTGAGGGTATATCAATGTAATTCTAAAACATATTGTCGTTTCAGTACAAAATTAGAAAAAAGAAAAAGCAATTAAACAGTTGCCTAGTGTTGTATAGATAAAAAGATCTAGATAATCAACCTAATCTTTGATTTGGCTTGATTGATTAATTAATTAAACATTTATTGAGCCTGGCCCGCACTAGGTGCTGCCATGCTGTGTCTGATAGTCAGAGGCCTGGAAGGTAATTTGCAAATGTTGATTCTGCCTGTGAGGGGTTCTGGGGAGGAGAGGATGCACAACATACTCTAGACAGCTACTGTGACGAGGGCCTCATCCCCTTACCCATCCCTGCACCAAGACATGTACCCCTGAGAGGTCAGAACTTTCCATGCCTGGTCATGGCAGTGCTGTGGCAGGGCACTGTGTGTGGGGCACACTGAGTAAGGATGTGTACACACAAGCATATTTGTGCCTGCCCATAGACACCGATGCAGCCAGAAGGGTTAAAAGGGGACAGAAACCGCACGCTCACTGTTGCTAGGAGTTAATTTGCACACACTCCATGGAGTATAATATAGTCATATCTATCAAAAGATGCACATGCCCTTTGATGGACTTTATCCTAAAGGTATACTCACACATGTGCCAATGATGAATTTTCAAAGATATTCATTATTAATTCACTTAATCATTCATCAAATATTTAATGTGCTTCTGCTACATTTCAGGCACTGTTCTAGGCACTGGAAAGACAGTGAATGAAGTGGTCCAGGGAACTCATGTTCTAGTCGGGGAGGCGGATGAAAAACAAATACATGCAGGGAATACATATATAGCAAGTCACCTGGGGGTCCGTGGGACAGTCACATTTGTATCCAGTCATAACTGTCAATAGCACCCCTTTCTGTTCTCAGAAGTGTCTTAGGCAGCACAATGTGAAATGGTCACCCTAATATGGTGCTCAGTGCTATGAAAAAAAAATAAAGGGGAAAGAACAAGAGTGACTGCAGTGGGTGCTGTTTTACTCATGGCAGATACTTTGCTGAAGCAAAAGAGTATAAACAACCTGAAAGTCCATCAGTTGGAAATTGGCCAATAAATTATGTTACATTCATGAAATGGAATACTATGTAGCTGTCAAAAAGAAAGACGGAATTATGTTTACTGTTATGGAACAATCTCTAAGATACACTGTTAAGTGGAAAGAGCAAGATGCAGAACAGCATGTTTAGTTTAATACCACTGTATATACAAAGAAGAAGGGTGTACGTACATGGATGTGCTCACCCATGCACTGGAAAGCTTTGGGAGGACATACCATCTGGTAACAGTGGTTGCATTTGGAGAGGGAAATTTGGGCAGAGAAAGTAAGGAATGAAGAGAGACTTGCTTTTCACTGTATACTAGTTTGTAGTCTTTGACTTTTAAACAGCTATGTGCATGTATCGCCTATTTAAAAAATAACAATAGGGAAGAGAAAGAAAATATCTCAAGTCAAGCTGGATATGAAGTGCAGGAGTCTTCTGGGATAGCAGTTCTGGTGCACATTAGAATCCCTTGGAGAACTTTTAAAAGTACAGGTGTCCTGGCCCCACCCCTATTGATTCTGATTCACTTGCTTGTAGATGGGCCTGAGTGTTGGTATTTAAAAACTAAATTTGCCCTGTGTGATTCTAATATGCAGCTGTGGCTGGGAACCAACACTCTTCAAACTTTAATGTGCACATAAATCACTTGGGGATCTTGATTAAAGTGCAGAGTCTGATGTAGTAGATCTGGGGTGGGAATTTCTAACAAGGTTCTGCATTTCTAACAGGTCCCCGGTGAAGCTGATGCAGCCAGTTCACGGAAGTAGCACAAGGCTAGAATATGGTTCAGAACATATTCCTTGCACCTCTGCTTATACATCTCTGGAGATGAGTGGCTCACTCCCATTTTGAATGTTGCCATTTCATGCAAGAGTGGGTGTGGATAATTAGCTTTCCAAATTGAAAGATCTGAATGTTACCAAAGTGGTACAGGATCCTGGGCTTAAGTCTTGTGTGTCTATTATTCTTATAGGTCTCCTGTTCTGAGACCACAGAATGAGGTATATCGTGTGATGAATCATTCATTCATTCATTTGGGAAGCTGTTGGGTTCCAACACTATTCCGTGGGTGGTCTTGGGGAAACCCCTCCACTGTAGGAGTTCAGAGAAGGGCACTGGTGGCATGAGTAGGTCAGAGGCACTCCTGGAGCACATAGATTTTAGCTAGGAAAGGAAGTGTCTAGGAGGTAGGAGGATTTTCATCTGTTGGCAGATGCTGCTCTCCATGCCTGGCCAGGGCAGGGGCTTGGTGCTCCTGAAGATTCCTGACAGGCATGACCTCCCTGAAAGCAGAGGTGGCCTTGGCTGGATACTAGCAAGACTCTGGCTCCCAATGGGCAGGTAAAATATGAAGAAGTGTTCACTGGCAGTCCCAGGGCGAGGGCCTCATGGGCTCCAGATGGCATCCAGGCTCCTCTCCAGCCCGAGAGGTCATGGTTATGGCTGAGTGAAAAATCTTAAGAAAATGGGGATCTGTGCCTGCCTATGTCAGTTTCGCAGTCTCCAACCTGTAGCTGCTTGTAATGACTTTGCCCAGCACGGGACTTTCCCCTTCCTATGTGGGCAGGCAAAGCATCTGTGTTTGGACCTTTTGGACTCTTCAGTGAGGAGCGGAAGCAAAATATCCAGGGGTGGTTTGTTCCGCCAAGGAAGGAAGAAGGAAAATCACCCTTTTTTCTGTGCAGGGGGGCTGCGTCAGGCAAAGGCTGATCAGGGGCTTGCAGGAGAAGGTGGGAAGGCACAGGAGACACGAGATCATTTCCCTACAGGCTGGCTCTGAGGGGAAACAGTCCCTGCTTTTGCTGCCTGATGGGCGGGGAGTGAGGGACTGGGTCACTGAAGGAGGAGATGAAATCTACACCTGGGGAAGTCTGAGGGTGTTACAGGATGTGTGTTTAAAGAGGGCCCTCAGCGATCACTCAGCATGCCCTGGGCCTTCCCTTGTCCTGCAAAGCTTTTCTTCCTTCACAGTGCTTAACCCTCCCTATTAGAAGGGGTCCTCTTCCAAAATGCCTCTTGACCCTCTACCCACTTCTTCCTTTCCCCACGTGAAGCAGGCAGGGTTCATCTCTCCCGCCTGGATCTTCAGGGCTGATTGTGAACTTGGCACTGCTGTTAATCCTCACTGCCCCCCAGGGCCTGAGCTCCCAGCCAGAGCCCCAGGCAGCCTGTCCCCTCTGTCAGGGCTTTTGTATCCCAAGTCCCTCAGGACCCAGCCCAGAGCCTGTGTGTAACAGCACCGCGGGATGTAATCGGTGAGGAGGCAAAGACAAAGGCAAAGTAGGGGAAGCCAAAGCAGTGCTTCTGTTCACAGATGTAAACACAAGCCTGTGGCTCTTGACCCAGGGAAGGATCCCGGGTGGGTCTTTCCTGTGCAATTAACAGAAGAGCACTGAGCCAGAGACATGGCATTCTGGGTTGGCCGTAAGGACTCAGCAGGCTCCTTTCTCACCTCACCTCCTGTGGCCCCACCTGTCGGTGATGCAGATGGAAGCCAAACGCAGGGCAGAAGCCTGCAGGCCACCATGGGGCTGAGGCCCGGCACACGGGCCCAATGGGCCAAGCCTGGAATCAGAAGCAAATCTGTACTTAGAAACTCAGGAGTGAGGTCCAAACTAAGCAGAAGTTCATCAGCAGTAGTAACAGTCCTTGAGGCCCATGGTTGAATCCGCAGAACTTGCTTTCTTCAGCCTTCTTTCTAGACACAGCAAAGACCAGGTGACTCGGGCAGTTTAGAATATCCTGTTGTTGCACTTTCCACACCCCATCCCCTGTGATGGCCTCTGGGCAGCAAGGATTCCTCAGTATGTTTTCTGTAGTTTTCATGTCTGTCTTCCTTGGTGGCTGTAAGCCCTTTGAGAATGGAGAGCAGTTGGTATTCCTAGTCTCTTTGGCATGCAATACAGAGTATATGTTCAATAACTATTTTTTTGAATCTATAATATTTTTTTTTACATCAACTGCAAGCCCCTGATTTCCTTTGTTTAATACTGGGCTTTGGTGTTTCTGACCCTGGACTGTATCCTGGCTTTGCTTAACACCATCAGAACAAAGTAGGAAGGACCTAAGGCTGTCGTGAAGCACATAGTAGGCCCTCGATACGCCAGGACCCTCAACCCGAGAGAAAATGTCGTCCATGGTTTACTTGGAATAGGTCAGTATCACCTTAACTAGGGTTTCTGGCTTGCTTACTGTTAAGGAAATTGCTTTTCTACCCAGTTGAAACCCAAATCAGCCAGTCCCCACTAACCCTCAGGACAGAATCGACGAAGTTACATTGCATGGGCCCAACTTTTGAAAGATTCAATTTTCCCAATTTCCCTCCAGGTACTGAGCTGAGTCAGTGAGTGATTAGCTCTAGAATAGTCATGTGCTGGTTGTATTTATAGCACTAATTAATTAATACAGGTAAAGAGCGAGGAAGATAAAGTGCTACCAGAGTGCAGTGTCTTAAAATGGCTATTAGCGCATGGGCTGGGGACCTTTGAATGTGAATGTATGGGCAAAAAAGTGCCATCACAGGTGGAGCCTTTTAAAAAGCACCCACTTGATTACGGAAGACATAAATTAACTGGAGGAAGTAGTGCTGTCAGTGACAGACTGTCGTCAGAATCTTTTCCCGTTTGGTTTCCATTTAAATCGACACATATGGCGAGGGGTTGTTTAAGGGTTTCAAGCATATACATGCACTCTCCTTCAGGAATAGGAATGCCTCAGTTTCAGTGAACTCAGTGGGCGGTATGGTCTCCCAGCTCCCCCTGCTTCTCCTGAAAAACAGGAAAGAAGTGGTGAGCTCTGCAAGGACTTGGGAGCCCAAGGAGGGTAGCTTGCTTCAGTTTATTATTGCATTCATTGGAGTACCTGAAACGCTTAAAAAATGTAGTGTTGGCTCAGATGCCTGGAAAGCCTTGGTAGTACCAAGGCCTGGCCTGGGAGCACATGATTTGGGGAGTACTTGGAGCAGGCTTCTGGGTTCTTCATGTAGTAAGAGAGCCATGGAGAAAGATTTGTGGCTCTTGGGGTTGCAACGTCTGGGAGCTCCATGAGGGTAGGGATGGTTCAGCTTTGTGCTTGTTCTGTGCACCCAGCCCAGAGCCACATGAAATGGGATGGAAGCGTGGGGATGTGTTGAGCATTGTAGGATCTGGGCCTTGCAGAAGCTCTGTTGAGTTCTGAGTCTGTTTTGTGCTGGCCTGGCCTCTACATGAATGGAAATGCTCATCAATCCTGACCGAAATGCTTTTCCTCTGAAATGCCTCAGTCAGCCCTGAAGACAGCCCTAGGGGATACTTGGGAGGAGGCTAGGGGTTTTGAGCTTATGGGGAAGTTAGCCCCAACCAGGCTGAAGTCTGGAAGCATTTCAGCAGGATTATTGCCAGCCCTTGTATAACTTAGGAAAAGGCCTCCCCCAGGTGAGTACAGCCCTCTGGATGCAAGCCTTGGAAAGCAGATCTCAACTGCATGTGCACCCTTAGCAAGGCACTCTTGTGCAGTGAACAACCCGCACAACTGTATAAGGTGGCCTGTGTTTCCGGTGGGGCTTGGAAGGTGATGGGGCTCCCTTGTAACAGCCTTTTCAGTACAGAGATGAAGAGGTGGCACCATGTCTACAGTGGTCCTGGGAGAAGGGTCACTGCCCCCCCCCCAGACATTACTTAAAGAATCCAATCAGTAAAGCACTCCCAGATAGGGAATTTAATAATGGGAACTGGTTACAAAGGTGTTGGAAGAGTGGGAGGAGAAAAAAGAGTAAGATAAAGTTACCCAGTGAGTAACCACTACAGGACACTGCTGCCCCCAGGTCTTGAGGAATAGCCAGGAAAATGGGGTTAGCCAGCACCCATGCTTTCGTGTCACTGGGGCAGGTGGAGACACGTGGCTGTGCATTCTGGCCTCCTGCTGCCACCGTGGTTACCGCCTTGGCCACAGTCCCTCCCTGCTGGCCGTCTGCTTTGCTGCTGCTACTTTGTTGGAGGACACTCAAAAGCTGGGAAAACAGCTCCTCCCTTCCTCATGCCTTCCACTTCTCTTCCAGTGCTTCCTAAGAGTGGAGCCTAGCTGGGATCAGCCAGCGAGCACAGAGGTCCCCACATGCTGCAGAAGTGTGCCAGAAGGGTGACTTCTGCAGAGAAACAGCACTCTGTGTTGCGTGCTCACCGATGTCTGACTTGTTTTTATTTGTGGCTTAAATGCAAAGATTAGAACATTTACTGTATACCTACTAAATGTCAGGCACCCTGGAGATGCAGTGGTGAGTAAAACAGAATTCTTTTTCAGATGGCGCAAATAGGCTAGGGAGAAAAGTCCATAGTGTGAGTGCATTCCCCTGGCCGGGTACCGAGCTATGTACTTACATGGATGATCCCATTTAGTTCTCACAACTCAGTGAGTTTTTGAATAGGTAACAGAGGCTCAGATGCCTTATGCTGAGATAGGTAATTTGCCCAAGATCGCATCTGCTGATGGCTCACTGCCGTCCTTTGAGAATTCACATGACGTCCTTGCCCATATGAGTCTGGGGCAGGAATTTTGTTTGCCACCCCAGGTGTAGAGCCTTGGAAAGGCCTGTCTCCGGCCTTGTCGAATGGGGCACCAACAGTCTCTTAGCACAGTGTGGGCGGTCCCAGCAGTGACCGTCTTTGCCACTGTTCTATATCCTGGCACCCTTCATGGCCCATCTCCAGTGCATCACCTACCCATGCTGGCTTTTCCCTCCTCGGACCTTCTATAGGAGTTATTGGCACTCCCTTCTAGACCTCCTGACTTTTCTGTGTCGGAGACTCTTCTCTTCCTGGAGGGTGTTGGAAAAGGGTTCCAGCTTCTCCATCTTTGTGGCCCTTGAACCTGGCCTAGCATTCTGCACATAGCAAATGCTCCAGACTGTATTCATGTAAATCAACTGTATAAAAACAAAGCTGTGCAACCCACATTTGGCAGTATTCCATAATAAATTCAGCCAAAAAAATTGAAGGCAGAGACTTGAACAGATATTTGCACACCTGTATGCATAGCAGCATTATTTATGATACCCAAAATGTGGAAGCAACCCAAATGTCCATCAATGGATGAATGGATAAACAAAACGTGGTATATACTTATAATGGAATAGTATTCAGCCTTAAGAAGGAAGAAATTTGGACATATGCTACAACATGGGTGATGCCTGAGGAATTATGCTATGTGATATGCTAGCATGGATCATGCTAAGTGAAACAAGCCAGCCACAAAAAGACAAGTACTGTGTGATTCCACTTACAGGAGCTACCTAGAGTAGTCAAATTCATAGACATAAAGTAGAAAGGTGGGTTCTAGGGGCTGGGGGAAAGGGAAGGTAGTTATTATTTAATGGGTACAATTTCACTTGAGGAAGATGAAAAAATTCTGGAGGTGGATGGTGGTGATGGTTGTGTATCAGTGTGAATGTATTTTAATGCCACCGAACACTTAAAAATGGCTAAAATGGTACATTTTGTGTTATGTATATTTTATCCCAATAAAAAAGTAAGTAAACTCAAGATTCCTCACTGGAGCATCTTGATTTGTGATGGCTCCTGACTTCCAACCTGAGAATCGTGCCTAGGAAAGGGTCCTTGAGAGAGCATGAAGCCTATTTCTGCCTTCGTGAAGACTATTAGTTCCAAGGCTTATTTCTGCTTGTTGAAATAATGAACTCAAGAGCTACTCAGGTGTTTACTTGAACCTGTAGAGAGGCACAGCGTCCTGCTAAGGTAGTGAGTGTTTGCCTAGAAATAAGTGGGTTGAGCATTTGTTATGTCTGTCTTAGTAGCATGCCCTGGGATGATGCCATCCGAACCCATCAAGATTCTTTGCCGACAGGCAACTGAAACTACTAATTCCAGCAAATATCAGCCCTTAGGAATTTAGTAGCAAGCTCCCAGAGAGCTCCAGAGAGCTCCAGAGAGAAGGCTGGAGAACAAGGTTTGGGAAAAGGAGTGGGAAGTGAGTTGGCTCAAGACCTCTGGTAGTGTTGTGGCTTCTGCAAGTCCAGGCACCAAGGCTGAAGAAAGGGCTCCCTTTCTGCCTGTCTCTCAAGGCTCAGGGCCTGGGTGAAACAGCCTGATTGGCTAAGTCGCTATCTCTTGGCTGGGAGAGGGCAGAGCACCCGAAGGGGAGAGAAGTCACTCAGAGAAAATTGGGGGCCTCAGAAGAACGGGGACTGGTTGCTGAGCGGCCACAGTAGCAAACATGCCTCTGAGCAAGGGCCCCTTCCCTGGTGAAACCACATGGGAACATAAAACCACCCTGGCACCCCCATCACACCCCTGCTGTGAGCTCCAGATAGGCCTGGGGAGCCTGAGCAGAAGGCACCTCTCTTTGCCCTCCCATGCAGCCCAGGTCAGGGTACAGGCCCAGCCTCGTCCTGCCCCGTTCCCTGGGTGCCCAGTCCTCAGGCTGTGGGACAGTGTGGGAGCACACTGTTGTCTTGGCTTGTGGAGCTATGATGCCATCTTCCAGCTATTGCCTTCTGGTCTGTCTTGGGGAGAACGCTTACTATTGCATTTAACCCAAACCCCATAAATCTCTAGGAGTAACAAAGCAGCAGTGTTTGGGGCCTTCACGAATCTTTACAGGACGCTGTGGGAGAGAAAACCAGCTGCAAACCAATGCATGACCTCGTTTGCCCTAGAAAAATATGAATCTTGGCTAACCTCTCTCTCCTTCCCAAATATGCAGTAAAATGTTTACCTCCGCATAGACTTTTAAATGCACCACTGGTGTGCTCGCTCCCCAAGTATATCAGCAGATTTAAAAGGTTCATAAAAACTCCCTTCATATGGTTATAGTAAACTTTTGTCCAATTGTTCTTCTGTGAGATTAGTGGTTCACATACCATCTTTCTAAGTTTGATCATTGATTTGTCTGAGAGCTAATTATCAGCAGACTAGGGAATGAAGTTTATTTATCATCAAAGCTGGTGAATCAACATAGCCCATTAAGCCTCTGGGGCCTTATATCTCAAGGACTTTATTCCTTTGTGAAGCATGAAATGCCATTCTCTCTCCCTCTCCTGGTGCTCTTGTCTCCGGCACATTGCTCATTGACAAGCAGCTAAGGGTGCCTCAGTTTGGGGCCAGCATGGCAATCGCAGGGCCCCTTGCTGGAACTGTGGTCTATGATGTCATGTGCAGACACATGTGTGGCCCAAAAGAATGCACTTTGCAAGATGCTTATGCCCCAAAACCTGACCAGAAGGGGGTTAATCAAGTAGACAGTAACTTGAGGCCTGCCTGTGAAGAACGAGTCATTAGCGACATGCAACGTCACCCATGGGCATGGGTTCTGGGAGGAGGCTGTTATTCAACTATGCCAAGCACACTCACTCCAGGGCTTCTGCCTCTGGGCTACCCTCCGTCAGATCTGCTCTTCAACCGGCTGTTCGCTTGGTTAACTTCCTTATCAACTTTCAGTGCTTGCTCAAACTTCACTTTCTTTCTTGTAATTCTTATTTTTAATTGTGGTAAAATACACACAAATGCCATCTTAACCTCTTTTAAATATACGGTTCTGGGGCACTAAGTACACGCACATTGTCGGGCACCCATTACCACCCCATCTCCAGAACTCCTTTCATCTTGCGAAACTGAAACTCTGTACCTATTAAACAGCATTTCTCTACATCCCCTTAACCCAGCCCCTGATAACCACTCTACTACTTTCTCTGTCTCTATGAATTTGACTACTCTCAGTATCTCATATAAGTGGAATCAAACATGTGGAATTGCTGGATCATATGGTAATTTTATTTTTAGTTTTTTGAGGAATCTCCATACTGTTTTCCATAGTGGCTGCACTATTACACATTTTCCCTGACAGCACACAAGAGTGCCTTTTCTCCACACATATGCTTGCCAATGCTTTTTCCTTTCTGTTTTTTTTTTTTTGATAGCAGCCATGCTAATGGGTATGAGGCAGTATCTCACTGTGGTTTTGATTTGCATTTCCCTAATGATTAATGAGATTGAGCATATTTTCATGTGCTTATTGGCCATTTTTATGATTTCTTTGGAGAAATGTCTATTCGAGTCCTTTGCCCATTTTTAAATTTGATTTTTTTTATTGTTGAATTGTAGGAGTTCTTTATTTATTCTCTGTATTAATCCCTTATCAGATGTATGATTTGCAAGTATTTTCTCCCGTTCTGTGGGTTGCCTTTTCATTCTGTTGACTGTGGTCTTTGGTTAGCTGATGGTGTTAATTCTGCTGTAGTCCGATTAGTCTGTTTGTTTTTTTTTTTTGGTGGCTGTGGTTTGATGTCATATCCAATAAGTCCCTGTCAAATCTAATGTCAAAAAACTTTCTCCTGTGTTTTCTTCTAAGATTTTAAAAGTTTTAGGTCTTATGTTTAGGTATTTAATTTGTTTTGAGTTAATTTTTGTATATGGTACAAGGTAAGGGTTCAATTTCATTCTTTTGCATGTGGATATTCAGTTTTCTCAACACTATTTGTTGAAAAGACTGTCCTTTTCCCATTGAGTGATCTTGGCATCCTTGCAGAAAATCATTTGACCATATATGTGAGAGATTTTTCTGGGCTCTCTTCCGTTCTACTGGTGTATGTGTCCATTGGTCTGTATGGTACTGTCTTTATGCCAGCATCACACTCTTTTGATTACTGTAGCTGTGGAGTAAGTTTTGAAATCAGGAAATATGAGACCTCTGACTTCACTCTTCTTTTCAAGGTTGTTTTGGCCAAAATCTCACCTTCTCAAGAGGCCTATACTCAGGGCCTGAACCAGAGTGAAGTGAGTGAGGAGTGCCCAGGGCGTGAATGGGAGGAGGCACTCACTCTCAGGTGCCGAACCTGCACTGCACGGTCCTGCCAGGACCCCCTCCTCACATGTTGCACCTGGACACCTCCTCACTTTCCTCACCTTGGTTCCTGCCCTACTTCACTGTCACCCTTTCCAATTCTGCAACCCCTTCTCTCTCCCACCCAACAGTCCCACTCCCCTTCCTCTGCTCTCTGTTTTCAAAGCACTCAGAACTGTTTCACATACTATAAAATAGAATTGTTTATTATGTGCTTGTTGCTGTCTGGCTCTCTTCACTGGGAAGTCAACACTCCATGGCAGGCATCTTTCTTGTTTGATTCTCTGTCTGCATTGCCCAGGTCAGGGCCTGGCTCATGGCGGGCACTCAGTAAATATTTATTGAATGAATGAAAAAGTAAACAATACTGCCTTCCCTGGGCCCTTGTCTCCTTGCCGTCCTCAGGAGTTTCCTCCTGCCAGTGACAAAGCTGAAGGGTCAGGGCCTCCTGCCTCCACCATTGGGTTGGGGAGAGATTGGGTTAAGTGGAGAGAGGGTGAGTAGGGCTGCAGCAGCTGGCTTTATGGCTTCATGCTGCTTAAGCATTGTCATTCTGTGATAGATAGTCTGGTCCCCTCTGCCTCATAAGGTGATACTGAGGACGATCCCTCCCCTGCCCTGCCTAGACCAGAGTGCAGAGCACCTGCCCACACGCTGGCCTTGGCAGTCTCTGCTCAGAACCCCTGGGCAGCTCCTGGGCTCGCATCTTTCCACATGTTCCCTCTCCAGAGTATTTCTTCCTCTGAGGGGAAGTAGAGCTGAGATATTGCCCTCAATTTAAGATGGCTTGACCCCAATTTTACCATTCACCTCTCCTTCAATGTTGTCTTTGATGTTATTTTATGTGGCCACATTCAAGATCCTGCTCATGTTGACTAAGCTAAAAACAACTTTGCGTATTTATATATATGATTTTCAGCTGAATTAAAAATGTTCACACAAGTGATGCATTTCAAGGAATATGCATGAATTTTGCCTTCAACTAATTTTCTCCCCCTAGGTAATGTCCTCCTTTGAAGTCCATGAAGGCAATTTTATATAATGTTTATAATAGATTTAACAAACATTTAGATAGCACTTCCTGTGTTTGGAAACTCATTTAAGTCTCACACCACCCCATGAGGTAGGTCCTGTTATTATGCCTACTTTTCAGATGAGGAAAATGAGGCACAGAGAAGTAACTTGCCTGAGGTCACCCAGCTAGTAAGCAGAAACTCAACTACTGATCCCAGAACCCAAACCAAGTTTCCAGCTCTGAGTCTGGTTCAAACCATTTGCTTTGGTTCTGTTCCTGTAATCATCTGAGTGGACTGAGGGGTGGAATGAAAATAGCAAAAGCACCACAAATAACCCCCAGACCCCTTATTGCAATTGGGCATTGGGTATCCAAGGTTAAGCTCAAGTTGTATGTATCCTGAGACATGCTGGGTGCTGTGGAGTGAGAGGCATCCCTGGAGAGGACTCAGGGCAAGGGGAGACGGGCAGCTGTACCTGCCTCCCTGACTTGGAAATTAAGTGCAGGCAGGAGGTGGGCAGTCTGAGAGGACCACAGTTTTCCTACCCTGCTGATGGCTGGAAGTCAGGAGCTGAAGAAGTGGGAGGAGACTTGGTGTGCCCACTTGGAACTCCCAGTAGCTTGCATCTGTGACCCCAAGAGAGAGGTCTGTCCTGGGGGTGGTCCTAAGCACTGGGTGTAACTGATATGCATAGACTTCACACTGGGCCTCCTCTCACTGAGATTACATGACATTAACTGGTTTCTCTTTTGTTTTTTGTTTAATTAATTTTGGATCCCTCTGACAGGACTTGGGGACAGGAGTGAGAAAGGATTAAACAGAGGGTCCCATCAGTCTGGGAGGCAGGGGCTCAAAGGGCTGATGGAGTCAAGAGATACGGTAGTATTTAGTTAAAAAAATCTTCCTTTTCTGCTTTATATTTCCTCTCATTATCTCCAATCTTTAGTAAAGCTTATTAAACACTAAGTTCAGGTTAGCAGGGCTTTAGGAAATGAGAAGGCTGGAGTTCACACGCAGGGCAGAGTGGACTGCCAGGTCGGTGACTCCAGCCCTCCTCTCATTTCCCGAAGCCTTACTAAGCCTGAACTAAGCAATGTACCAAATGTTACTAACAACTGGGGTTAATAGAAGGGAATATGAGATTTTCTTAGGCAAGAACAGAGAAACTCATTGCAGTGGTCAGTGGGAAGGGCAAGATCACGCCAGCTCTCGCTGGATATCCACAGCCCAAAATGGGGGAAGGGGAGGATCTAGGATAGCCTGTCTTCTCATGAGATGGGACAGGGCATGGAATAGCATAGTGAAGGAAGACCTTGGAAGGCTGAGGACAAAGATACATGAAGTGTGTAGTCCCTGGAGGGAGATGTGACCCCAAGGACAGCAGCTGCTCTTCTGCTCACATCTGGTCCTGGTCCACCTCCCACATGTGCTAAAAAGGAAGGGGGATCTAGGTAAAAATGGACAGAACAGTTTCCCAGGAAATCAGCACTAACTACAGCAAAACCTATAAGAAAGCAAGACACTGGGGCCGAACAACAAAGAAATCTGATAGGATGTTGTGGCGGTGCTGCTCTGGAGACTTTCCTGATGAGTTACTTGATAGGGGCACATCGTCACCAATAACCATGCAGCTTTCACAGCTCGAGGGGTCAGGTTAACGTGGGGGGATCCTCCAACACACGGTGGGAGATGCAGTGGGAGGGAGGGAGAGGAAAGCCAGGAAAGGTAGGGATGTCGAGGGATGTTTGTGGAGCCCCAGAGCCTGCAGCAGCCACAGTGACAGCAGAGGTTGTGAGGAAGTCAAATGGACATATTCATGAGCACACACAGTATACTCTGTGGGAACTAAAGAAAATGTTGGGGAGACTTAATAAGGTTCTAGAGTTCTGTGTTAGCAAGATTCAAGGAAAATATGTGCATTTGTATTTTTAAAAATTGGGGTAAGATATGCATATGGTGAAATATACATGTCTTAAGTGTAGAGTGTCCTGAGTTTGGACAAAAGTATACACCTGTAACCAACACCTCAATCAAGATATGGAACATTTCCATCACCCCAAAATTTCCTTTGTGCCCCATTCCAGTGAATGCCCACCACCCATAGCCAACTATGGCTCTGATTTCTGTCCCTATAGATTACTTTGATCTGAACTTGAACTTCAAATAGATAAGATTATATAGCATGTACTCTTCTGTGTCTAGCATCCTTCAACATGTTTTTGAAATTCGTCCATATTATTTCATGAATCAGCTGAGTTGTATTCCATAGTATGAATACATAACAGTTTCTTTATCTGTTCTGTTGATGGCCATTTGAAGTTTTACCTTTTTGCTATTATTAATAAAGTGCTATGAACATTTGTGGATACGTTTTATGTGGACATATATTTTCATTTCTCTTGGGTAAATATCTAAAAGTGGAATTTCTGGGTCATATAGTAAGTATGTATTTAATTCCTAGGAAATTGCTAGTTTTCAGAAGTGGTTGTACCTTTTTAACACCCCTCTCCTCTGTCAATGTATGAGAGTTCCAGTTGTTTTACATCCTTGTCAACATTTGGATTGTCAACCTTTTTTATTTCAGCCATTCTAGTGGTTGTGAAATGGTATTTCATTGTGATTCTAATTTATAGTTCCCGGATGATTAATTATGTTGAGCACCTCTCATATGCTTATTGGTCATTCATATATCTTTGTGAAAAGTTTGTTCAAGCCTTTTGTTCATTTAAAACATTGAATTGTTTACATTTTCATTATTGGTTTATATAAGTTCCTTATGCATTTTGATTACAAGTACTTTTTCAGATATGTGAATTATGAATATTTTCTCCCAGTGTGTGGCTTATTTTTTCATTTTCTTAGCAGTGACATTTGATGAGTGGAAGGAAAATTTTAACTTTGATGAAGCCCAAGTTATCCATCATTTTCCTTTTAAAGTGAGTGCTTTTTAAAAATCTTCTGTAAGAGATTTTTACCTACCAGAGGTCATGAAGATATTTTCCTGTTTTCTTCTAGAAGCTTTATAGTATTTTTTCTATGTGTACTTTAGAGTATGGTTTTCTATGATCTATATTGAGTTAATTTTTTGCATATAGTCTGAGGTAGGAGTTGGGGTTCATTTCCCCCTATATGTTTATTCAGTTCTTCCAGCATTATCTGTTGAAAGGCTTTTATTTCCCCCATTAGATTAGCTTGGTACCTCTGTTGAAAGTCAGGATGTGCTTATTTCTGGACTCAATTTTGTTTCATTGACTGTTTCTGTTTTAATGCTAATACCATACTATCTTGATTACTCTAGCTTAGTAATTAATTAGGTAACATGAGTCTTCCAATATTGTTCTTTTTCAATATAGTTTTGGCTTTAATAAGTTCTTTTCATTCCCATAAAAATTTTAGAATTTATTTATAAATTCTTGTAAAAAAGTATAGGTCATGATTTGGATTGTACTAAATCTATAGATTATTAATGACTCTTCAATTAGAAGTCAATCAATATTGTGTCTTCCAATCCATGAACATGGTATACCTTTCCATTTACTTGGGTTTAAAAAAATTTCTCTTGTTGATATTTTCAGAGAAAAGATCTTGCATGTGTTTTGTTACTGTATTTCTGAGTGTTTTAATTTTTTGATGGTTTCATAAATAGCATTGCTTTAAAATTTTATTTCCAAATTTTTGTTTCTGTCCTTGTATAGCAACACCATTTATTTTTGTATATTGACTTATCTTGCACCATTGCTAAATTTTCTTATGTTCTAGCAATTTTTATTAGATTCTTTAGGATTTTCTATATACACTACCATACCGTCTGTAAATTCAGGTAATTTTTTTTCAATCTATGTCTTTTTGTCGTGTTGTTGTCATCTTACTGCACTGGCTAGGATCTCTCCAGGACAATCAATCTTCAGTAGACCTGGTGAGAGGGGACTTCCTTGTCTTGTTTCCAATCTCAGGAGGAGATTGTTTAATATTTTACCAGTTAGTATGATGTTAGCTGTAAATTTATCTTAGAGACCTTTTATCAGATTGATGAAGTTCCTTTTTATTCTTAGTTTGAATTTTTTTCTATGAGTGGGTGTTGAATCTTGTTAGATGTTTTTCTGGTATGTACTGAGGTGATTTTTCACACCCTTTTTCTGTTAATATAGTGCATTACATGGATTTATTTATGACTGTTAAACCAACCTGCATTCTGTGAAAAGCTCTTCTTTGTCATGATGTATTATTCTTTTTATATGTTACTAGATTTTATTTACTAATATTTTCTGAACAATTTTTGTGCCTATGTTCATAAGGGATATTTATTGGTAAACTTCTTTCCTTGTAATTTCTTTGTCAGGCTTGGAATCAGTGTTTTCCTGAATTTATAAAACTGGTTGAGGAATGTTCTCTCATCTTGTATTTTATGGGTTTATGTAAGGTTGGTATTGTCCTTTTCTTAAATATTTGATAGAATTTACCAGTGAAACCATTTGGGCCTCAAATGCTTTGTTTTTGATTATGAATTCAACTCTAATGGAGTTAAGACTTTCCTGATTTTCTTCTAATATCAGTTTTGGTAAATTGAAATCTTCAAGGAATTTTTCCATTTCATAGAAGCTGTCAAATTTACTGGCAATAAAATGACTCATAGTATTGCCTTGTTATCCTTATAATGTCTTTAGAATCTGTAGTGATGCTCTGCTTTTCATTTCTGATGTTGATAATTTGTGTTGATTCTCTTTTTTCATTCTTAGTCATTCTATAGCAACTTTGTTAATATTTTAAAATGTAAAATTTGGTTTTGTTAATTTTCTCAGTTACTTGTTTTCTTATTTCACTGATTTCTCTCCTTTGTTACTGCCTTCCTTATACTTACATTAGGCTAAATTTAATTTACTTTTTCTAGCTTCTTAAAGTAGAAACTTTGATCAGTAATTTAAATCTTTCTCATTTTCTAACATATCCAAAAGTTATAAATTCTCTTTAATTACTGCTCTAGCCACCTCCCATAAATTTTGACATGTTGTGTCTTCATTATCATTCAGCTTAAAATATTTTGCAATTTCCTTCATAATTTCTCTTATGATTCATGGATTATTTAGACATGTGTTGTGAATTTCTAAATATTTTCAGCTTTTCCATTGTGGTCAGAGAATACACTACTTAAAACTTCAATATTTTGAAATTTATTGATATGTGAATTTGGCCCAACATATGATTTATTTTAGTGAACATTCCAGGTGCATTTGAAAACAATGTATATTCTATGGTTGTTGGACATAGTGGTCTAAAAATGCTAGCTAGGTTAAGTCCCTTGATAATGTTCTTCAAATATTCCATATATTTAGATTGTTTTTATCTAGTTGTTTCATCAATTAACAAGAGATGGATGTTAAAATCTCCAACAATGGTTGTGGATCTGTCTTTCTTCCTTTCAGTTTGGTTGTTTTGCTTCATGGATTTTGATGCTTTCTTGTTTACTGCCCACATATTTTGGATTGTTATGTGTTCCTAATAAATTTTCTCTTTACCACTAGGAATGTCTTTCTTTATCTGTTGTTACATTCTTTATTCTGAAAACTATTTGACCAATATTAATATACTCAAACTATCTTTCCTGTGTCCTTATTTTTTTCCCCACTCCTTTACATTTAACCTATTGATTTCTTTTCATTTAAAATGTCTCTTATTGATAGCATATAGTTGAACATTGCTTTTTGAATCCCATCTAACTATCTTTACTTTTTGATTGGGGGATTTAGTTCATTATATTTATTTTAATAATTGACAGTCTAAAAGTCTACCATTTTGCAGTTTGTTTTCTAGTTGTTCAATCGGATTTGTGTCTCTTGTTTTTCCTTTTCTGAATACTTTTGCATTATTGTACTTTTTTAAAGCATTTCATTTTAATGCTTCTTTGCATACATTTTAATACACAGAAGACTACCTTTTTGTATTCTTTTTTTAGTTGATCCTGCAAGGGATTGCAGTGTGTTTTCTTAACTCATCACCATCTAGTCTCAAATAGATATTGATATTAATATTGTGCCACCTCACACAAAATGTAAGATCTTTACAATAAATCCCATTTACCTCACTATCCTTTGTGCTATTAGTGTCATATTTTAAATAATACTTAATAAACCCCACAATGTTATGCCACTAATTTTTGTTTACATGGTTTTTGTACCAATACATTAAGGGAAGAACAAAAACCTTTTATATTTAGTTACATACTTACCATTCTTCTGTTGTTCATTCCTTCTCATAGATCTGAACTCCAATGTGATGAGAAATTGGCTGTCATTTGTATCATCACTCCTCTATGTACTATGAGCCTTATTAAGTGGCTAATTTTAAAATTGCTTCTTTAATTTTAGTTGTCAACAGTTTGATTTTGATACGATCTAAGTGCAGTATGTATTTATGTCATTTAGGATTCACTGAGCTTCTTGGTTCTATAGACTCATGCTTTCCACAAAATTGTAAAATGTTTGTTTGTTATCGTTCACATATTTGCTGTTTCTCTCTTCTTTCCATCCTGGACTCCAATTACATATATATTAGACTGCTTGGCATTTTCCCCACAAGTGCCTGAGACTCTGTTAATTTTTCCCCCAGTATTTTTCTCTCTGTTCTTCCTGTTGAATAATTTCTGTTGATCTGTCTTCAAGTTCAGTAACTTTCATCTTCACCCTCTAATTTTCTGTAAAGCATATATATATATACAGAGCTTTTATTTCAGACATTGTATTTTTTCAGTTCCAGAATTTCTGTTTCTTTTTTTGCATATATATATATATATATATATATATATATATAATTTTTTTGATGTCTGTTCTATTTGCTCATTATAATTATCCTTTCTTTTAAGTCCTGGAACACATTTATACAGCTTCTTCAAAGACCTTTAACTGCTAATCTCAACATGTGAGTCATCTTGGGGTCAGTTTCTATTTAATAATGATTATTTTTAAATTATAGGTCATATTTTGATACTTGTTTTCATGTCTAGTAATTTTTGAGTGGTTAATGGACATTGTCAGTGAAGCTTTGTGGGGATTCCATATTATGCATCTTTCTTTAAAGGGTTTTAACTTTGTTCTCTCAGGCAGTAGCATTACTAGGAGATACTTTCTGTCTTGTTAAAGTTGGCTTAATTTGTCATTAAAATCTATTTTAGTTTTGAACTTTCTTTTACTTTGGACTATTGTCCTTAATCTGAAGGCATGGCCTTTTTGAGTAATCAGCTGCGGACTTGGAACATTGAATGTAGTTTCTTTACCTTAGTTTGGCTGAAACTGCTATGTCTCCCAGCACTGCACATTCTCTGGTTTCATCATACTACTACTCTCAGCTCCATAGCAGGAGGTATCTGCTAGGCTTTCTGGAACCTCAACCTGCACACATATCCCAGCCCTCAGCCAAGGTCCCACGGTGAACCCCTAACTAGATTTATAAGGCCACTCTTTTTGAAGCTCATTATGTTATTCTGCTTCACAAAATTAAGCCACTTTAACAGCCTAGAGCTCTGATTTCTACCTCTTTATCTTAGTGCAACTATTGCTCCATTTGGATTCCTCACCCTCATGTCATGGAAGAAAGGTGTCTCCAGGCAGAAAGCCAGAGAAATA
Source organism: Smutsia gigantea (assembly GCA_032199065.1). Lineage (NCBI taxonomy): Eukaryota > Metazoa > Chordata > Mammalia > Pholidota > Manidae > Smutsia > Smutsia gigantea. Next base: position 49,860 of record JAVSCE010018091.1, on the reverse strand, counting down.
ATGGGGTTCACTGCATGTATATGCCTTCTTTCAAAATTACAGTCCTGCACTGTCTGTTGTTCAAAGTCTGAAAACAGTTGCCTCATAAATTTGTCTAGTTTTACAGCTGTTTTTGGCAGGAGGGCAAGTCTCGTATCAGTTATTCTGTCATGGCTGGAAGCAGAAGTTCTCCAATATTTTGTTAAAAGAGGAGACAATATAAATGCTGTTGGTTTTGTCTATGTCAGTGCATTACATTTGAGCAGGGGTGGTTTAATTTATGGATAGATTTGATGTGATTTAACTCTTTCTCTGATGCTTGAAAGGCCTTTAATAAAGAACCAACTCTTTTATTTACAATTGGAGATAAAGATTAACATTTGTACTATGATACTAAAGAATGTATTCTGGGCTAGTTATCAGGAGAGCTGGGCCCTAGCCCTGGCTCTGCCATCAACCAGAAGTATTATCTTAGATTTCTAGCCTCAGCTTTACTATATGTAAAATGAATTGAATGAGTTGTATGCCCTCAGGTCCCTTCTAGTTCTGACAATCTGGGACTGTCATACCAAATTCTGGTATTTCACTCTTTCTTGATAGCAAGCTTTTCTTACAGGGGTGGATGATAGAGATCCTGGGTATGCTGAGCCCTTGAATATTTGGAACAGGCAGAAAACAAAAAAGGGGGATCTTGAGGTAGAAAAACCAAATTTTATCAATTGACAGTTTTGTATAAACTAACCTTCATTATAAGAGACAAGAGTATCAGTAAATAGGATTCATGGAAGCAATTGTATAACATATTTCCTAGACCTTTACTAACGGTGGTAGTCATTTTTTGATCACCTGTTGTGTCCCAGGTACTGGAATCAATACTTAGATTCTCTCTTTCTCTCAATCTCGCCCTTACTCTCACTCTTTTTTGATACATTATGTCATTTTCTCCTTACAGCAACTATAAGGGAAATTGTACTATTCTTATTTCACAGATAAAAAAGCTAAGGATCAGGGAGATTTAGCGATTCCTTGAAGGTTATGTAGTAAGTGTTGTGGATAGGATTTTAACCCAGGCTTTTCTAACTTGCTATCCATTGCACTCCTAGTACTACTGGGAGATTTCTATCTTAGTCACCAGGTGACTGTAATATTATCTAAAAGGACCCACTGTTTTTTCTAATCCCCAACATGGGTATAAATTTTTGCGATTTGCAAAGCACTTTTGTGTATAAAATACAATTTGATTTTTTTATTAAGTTATCATTGATACGCAATCTTAGGATCAGGTTTCACATGAGCAACATTGTGGTTGTTACATTCACCCATATTATCAAGTCCCTACCACATACCTCATTACAGTCACTGTCCATCAGCATAGTAAGATGCTAGAGTCACTACTTGTCTTTCCTGTACTATACTGCTTTCCCCATGCCCCCCCATGTTATGTGTGCTAATCGTAATACCCCTTAACCCCCTGTCCCTCTCTTCCCACCCACCCTCCCCAGTCCCTTTCCCTTTGGTAACCGTTAGTCCATTCTTGGGTTCTGTGAGTCTGCTGCTGTTTTGTTCCTTCAGTTTTTGCTTTGTTGTTATACTCCACAAACAAGGGAAATCATTTGGTACTTGTCTTTCTCCACCTGGCTTATTTCACTGAGAATAATATCCTCTAGCTCCATCCATTGTTGTTGCAATACTAGGATTTGTTTTCCTCTATGGTTGAATAATATTCCATTGTGTATATGTACCACCTCTTCTTTATTCATTCATCTACTGATGGACACTTAGGTTGCTTCCATTTCTTGGCTATTGTAAATAGTGCTGCGATAAACAGGGGTGCATATGTCTTTTCGAATCTGGTATCTTGTTTTCTTTGGGTAAATTCCTAGGAGTGGAATTCCTGGGTCAAATGAAATTTCTATTATTAGTTTTCTGAGGAACCTCCATATTGCTTTCCACAACAGTTGAACTAGTTTACATTCCCACCAACAGTGTAGGAGGGTTTCCCTTTCTCCACATCCTTGCCAGCATTTGTTGTTGCTTGTCTTTTGGATATTGGCCATCCTAACTGGTGTGAGGTGATATCTCATTGTGGTTTTAATTTGCATTTCCCTGATGACTAGCGATGTGGAGCATCTTTTCATGTGCCTGTTAGCCATCTGAATTTCTTCTTTGGAGAAGAGTCTGTTTAGATCCTTTGCCATTTTTTAATTGGGTTATTTGCTTTTTGGGTGTTGAGGAGTGTGAGCTCTTTATATATTTTGGATGTTCACCCCTTATCGGATGTGTCATTTATGAATATATTCTCCCATACTGTAGGATGCCTTTTTGCTTTACTGATGGTGTCTTTTGCTGTACAGAAGATTTTTAGTTTGATGTAGTCCCACTTGTTCATTTTTCTTTTGTTTCCCTTGCCCGAGGAGATATGTTCATGAAAATGTTGTTCATGTTTATATTCAAGAGATTTTTGCCTGTGTTTTCTTCTAAGAGTTTTATGGTTTTATGACTTACATTCAGGTCTTTGATCCATTTTGAGTTTACTTTTGTGTATGGGGTTAGACAGTAATCCAGTTTCATTCTCTTGCATGTAGCTGTCCAGTTTTGCCAACACCAGTTGTTGAAGAGGCTGTCATTTCCCCATTGTATATCCATGGCTCCTTTATCATATATTAATTGACCATATATGCTTGGGTTTATATCTGGATTCTCTATTCTGTTCCACTGGTCTATGGGTCATTCTTGTGCCAGTACCAAATTGTCTTTATTACTGTGGCTTGGTAGTAGAGCTTGAAGTTGGGGGGCATAATCCTCCAGCTTTATTCTTCCTTCTCAGGATAGCTTTGGTGATTCAGGGTCTTTTGTGGTTCCATATGAATTTTAGAACTACTTGTTGAAGAATGCTGTTGGTATTTTGATAGGGATTACATTGAATCTGTAGATTGCTTTAGGTAGAATGGCCATTTTGACAATATTAATTCTTCCTATCCATGAGCACGGGATGTATTTCCATTTATTGGTGTCTTCTTTAATTTGTCTCATGAGTGTCTTGTAGTTTTCTGGGTATAGGTCTTTCACCTCCTTGGTTAGGTTTATTCCTAGGTATTTTATTCTTTTTGATGCAATTGTGAATGGAATTGTTTTCTTGATTTCTCTTTCTGCTAGTTCATCATTAGTGTATAGGAATGCCACAGATTTCTGTGTATTAATTTTGTATCCTGCAACTTTGCTGAATTCAGGTATTAGTTCTAGTAGTTTTTGAGTGGATTCTTTAGGGTTTTTAAAATCTACAATATCATGTCATCTGCAAACAGTGACAGTTTAACTTCTTTCTTACCAATCTGGATACCTTTTATTTCTTTGTGCTAATTGCCGTGGCTAGGACCCGCAGTACTATGTTGAATAAAAGTGGGAAGAGTGGGCATCCTTGTCTTGTTCCCGATCTTAAATGAAAAGCTTTCAGCTTCTCATTTGCCATTTTAATTATTGTATTTCTTGGTGTTTTTTTCCTTGGATCTCTTGTGTTGGGAAGTCTGTGCACTTCCATGGCCTGAGAGACTATTTTCTTCCTTAGATTGGAGAAGTTTTCAGCAATTATTTATTCAAAGACTCTTTCTATCCCTTTTTCTCTCTCTTCTTCTGGTACCCCTATAATGTGAATATTGTTCCGTTTGGATTGGTCACACAGTTCTCTTAATATTCTTTCATTCTTAGACATTCTTTTTCCTCTCTCTGCCTCAGCTTCTTTGTATTCCTGTTCTCTAATTTCTATTCCATTTACTGTCTCCTCTACCTCATCTAATATGCTTTTAAATCCCTCCATTGTATGTTTCATTTCAGGTACTGTATTTTTCAAGGTGTCTATCTCCCTCCTGAATTCATCCCTTAGCTCTTGAATATTTTTCTGTAGCTCTGTTAGCATGCTTATGACTTTTATTTTGAATTCGTTCTCAGGAAGATTGGTGATTTCAGTTTCACTGACCCTTCTTTCTTGTGTTTGAGGGATTTTGGATTGAACAAGGTTCTTTTGCCTTTTCATAATCATATTGGTTAATGAGAAATATTAGGTTTGTGTAGGCAGTGCCCTCTAGTGCCCAGAAGCTCTGCTCTTTGGAGCTTCCCAGTGCCTTGAACGATGGTAGTGGTTACAGAGGAGCGGTACCAGTGCCTACCCTAAAGACAGAGCTCCTTCCTGCTTTCTGGTCACAGTGCCGGCCTCCACTCTCAGGGCCAGTCGGCCACACACATGGAGCAGACTCTGTGTTAAGCCCCTAAGCTGCCATAGGCACGGCCACCCTCCTCCTGGCCTGGAGTGATGGTGGGGGTTCCAAGCGGGCCACTCCAGTGCCTGCCAGGAGGACAGAGCTCTTTCCTGCTTTTGGGCCATAGTGCCTGCCTTCACTGTTAGGGCCAGTGAGCTGTACATGCAGGGAGCAACCTCTGCATTAAGCCTGTGTAGTTGCCATATGCAGGGCTGCCCTCTGGCTGGCCTGAAGTGATGACGGGGGCATCAGATTTGCATGCAGGTGCTGGCCGGGAGGAAGGAGTGGCAGCTGCTTATTGTGGTGGGGGGCCTTGGGGCTGTGTTGCCAGCCAGGGGGAAGGAGCACCTGAAGCTCCTGAAAGTTCCCAATCTGCTGGGCTGAGGGTGCCAGGACAATTTTGTCCACCTGTTCCTTCTCCTGAGCAGCACGCTCTGTGTAATCCTTGCCCCTTTAGTAGCCCTCTCACTGTTGGGAAGTCTTTCAATGCACCTGCCTTTCTTTTGTCACTGAGCAGCCAGTTGTGGGAGCCTTTTCTCCACAAGTGGCTGGAATCTCAGTCTCTGACTTTGCTTTTCAACCCCTCTAATCTCCAGAGTACCATGCAATGTGGATTTGTGCTACCAGAGTAGGTTTATAGGGCTGCGTATTTAGCATTCCTGGGCTTCTACTCCCTCCTCGCTCTGTTTCTCTTCCTCTCGCTGGTAAGCTGGGGTGGGGGAAGTGCTCGGGTCCCACCGGGTTGCAGCTTTATTACTTCACCCTTTTCTGTGAGATGTTCTTTTTCCAGGTGTAGACTGGCTGGTACAATCTTGTTTCTGGTCACTCTTTTAGGAGTAGTTGTATTTGCTGTATTATATGTGGTTTTGGGAGGAGATTTCTGCCTCACTTCTCATGCCGCCATCTTTTTTCGAATCCCTCCAATTTAATTCTTATAAGAACATTATGATTATGGTCCCTTCACAGATCAGGAACCTGAAGCTCATGGAAATTCTTCAAAGAAGCACTCACAGCTTAGTAAGTGGTGAAGCCAGGATTTAAACTGAGCTCTGGCTGCCCCTCAAGCTCTACACAGAGACTTCTTTTGTTGGGACATGATCAGGAACTGAGCTGAATTAGTGGTGAATGGTTCAGGGAGGTATTACTGCCGCTTGGGAGCATAAACTGGTCACCCACTTCTGAAGACTGCTTTTACCTACTAAAGATGAACTCATAACCCAACAGTTCCTCTCCTGGATATAAGCTCAATAGAAATGTCTGCATATGTATAAGAATGTTCACAATGGTAGTCTAAATAGAATCACCAATAGATTGTATAATAATGTCTTAGCCAGTTGAGGACTGCTATAAATGACAGAAATTTATTACTCCCAGTTCTAGAGGCTGGAAGTCTGAGATCAGGATGCCAGTATGATCGGATTCAGGTGAGGGCCCTCTTCCAGGGTGCAGACTGCTGACTTCTCCTGTCCTCACACAAGAAAGAGGGTGATGGAGCTCTCAGGGGTCCTGTTCATAGGGGTCCACCCTCATCATCTGATTACCTCCCAAAGGCCCTGCTTCCTAATACCATCACATTGGGAGTTGGGGCTTTCACATATGAATTTTGAGGGGACATAAACATTATAGATTGCAGAATATTCACATAATGGTTAATTAAACAAGGAAAATGAATGAACTATTACTGCATGTAACAACTTGGGTGGACTTCTTTTGAAAGAAAGAATATAGGCAAAAAAATGTACACATTATGTGACTCTATATAAATTTCCAAAAACAAGCAGCATTCATCTTTGTTGGCAGAAGTCAGGACAGTAGTTACCTTTGGAAGAATGAGAGTAATACTGATAGGGGGCCCAAAAGGGGCTTCTGAGGATTTCTTTTTCTTTTTCACTTTTTTAAAAAGTTGAAATATAGCTGATTGACCCAAAGTAGTTACTTGAATGTGTTTACTTTGGGATACTGAATGGATGTGTATACTTACGACTTGTGCATTTGTCCATATGTATGTTGTATTTCAACAAAGTTTAGTGAATAAAAAAAAAGATATCAAAGTTGTAGCTAAGTGGTGTCTTTAAAAAATCTTGGAATAGCCGTCTTCCTGGCTTTATCTATTTTATAGAAAGCAATTACTTAATCTGACTTGTAATCTTAATTAAAATTTTAGAAAATATATAGAGCACAAGTGACTTGGTCCCATAGTTCACCTCATTGCTCTAGTTCTTGACCAGGGAGTTTTAAATCATCTGGCCTAAGTTTTATAGCTCGAGAGTGGCAGCTATTAAAATTCTGGACACTAATGATTGAAAAGCTCACCTCCAGGAATCATTTTTGTGAACCCATCAGATTCTGAAGATGGCAGGAGCTGTATGCAGTCTGGATGCTGACAGATACTGGGCATTCAACACAAGTAAGTGGTTATATTCTCTAATTAAACTGTGAATGAACTCTGGACACGGTATCCTTGGTCAATGGAATTGGAAATTTTTGGTTCCAATGAAGGCTGAGTCTTGTGATACTTTGAAGTGGGCCTTTATAGCATTTTACCTTCCAACATCCACTTCTTCTGGTTTTACTGGGTGGAGCTCACACTTCACTTCTCTGAGTCCACTTACTTTGGTGAACCTTTTGCCCAGGGAGGGGCTTGAGACCCCAACTAAGCCAGTGAGCACACTCCATCTTCCTGGCTGCAGTGATTGGCTTAGACATGTGCACATAACCCAAGTCAGTGTAGTCTGGGCCAATCAGTTTCATTCTCAGCTTTGGCCTGGACTCACTGCTGGCCTAAGTGTTATAGAGACATGGGCGTCAGACTGCCAGCGTACCCCACCAAGCTGGGAAAGAGGGTTACTCCAAGAAGCAGAAGATGAGGTTGGGCCCAAAGCCAGCTCACCTTTTGGACCCCCACTTACGTGAGCCAATCCATTCTCTTTCACCTCTTTTTAGGTTGGATTTTTCTATCTCTGGCAGCCAGAAGTGTCCCAATTGCTACTCTCACCTGTTCTCTGCCTCACTTGTATCTCTGGATCTGTTTTTTCACCTGAATGATAGAGGAATTAAAATGACCACCCTCTCATGGCTGTTGAGAAAAATCCTAAGTACAAGTGCTTGGAAAATTTCTTTGGCCTGATGACAAACAATAATGATGATAACAATACTGGCAAGACCCCAGGCTTTTCCAAACTTCTCAGCAGTCTCATGGCAAGTTCACACCATCTTCTGTTGGCAAGACATCCCAAATATTGAAGCTCAGCAGTAAGAGTGAGAAACCCATGTCCCAAGCAGTTGGGTGGCTCTTCTGCCTAGCAGCTTAAGCTCTGTTTAAACCTCCCAAACTTTGCTCTGTGTGTGCATGTGTGTGTGTGTGTGTGTGTGTGTGTGTGTGGGAGGGTTTGGACTCTCTTCCTCTTTTGTTATGAGGGAGAACAGGGAGCAGATTGGAACAGGTTGTAACACTTACGCACGCCAGTGTCCCGGTGCTTATTTCATAGAGCCGTCTGCCAATTGGCGTCTGGATCCCGTGCCTCTTTGATTTATGTATTTATTGTAAAGCAGCCAAATTTCAGAGAGAGGAGAGGATATTCTAATTTAATAGTAAGAGCAAGGTGTAATTTCTTATAAAGGGAGGGAAATGCACCCGCATTCTTATTTGATGTCAGAAAATAAGACCGTTCAAGGCTTTTCCCCGCCCACTTAAAAATTAAGATGTAGGATGTCATTGCACCAAATGGTTATCTCAGTGTTTCATAAAATCTGATCTTTTTATTTGTGTGCGTATGTGATTTTAAATTAGGTAGGTATTATATTAGGAAATAAAGATAAGCAGAATGAAAAAAAAAAAATCAACCCAGTGTTCCAAACAACCAACCAAGCAAACGAATCCCCTAAATCTTACACAGTCACTGTTTTCTTTTTTAAATTGGTTGAAAATATTACCTAATGGCCAAGAGTTTGCATTGTCAGAGTTAGAGGCCATTGCAAAATGTTACGGCAGAGATGGTGAGCACCGGGGAGGGCCTGACTGGGTCTGCAGCAATGATTGGAAGGTGAAAAATGAAAATGGCTACAGTGATCAACAGCCCCACAATTCCCCCGGCCCTGGGCTGGGCGCTCCTTGTTTGTCTGGCTTGCATCAGAGCTTCTGGCTGATGTTCCCATACCTTTGTAGGAATGCTTTCCTACTTTGGTCACCACTCTCCTCAGCTTCCCTCGACATAAAGTAAATTTATTCTCTCAGGGTAACTGATGCTACTCAGCGTAATGGCAGTGTGTGGTGGGTATGCAGGCAGCGGGGACTGCAGTCAGGGTGCCTGGGTCAGTGACATTGTCCCCATGTCCCCAAACACCTGGCACACAGTAGGGACTCAACCACTCTGTGATGCAGCCCTGGAATTCCATTTGTCAGGTTTTGAAATTTGAAATTCTACTTGTCTCCACCCTGCCCCATCCCAGTGACTCTTACTTCGCCCAGCAACTGCCTCCTTTGTGTACTGTGGTTCTCAAACCCTCCCTTTTCCAGAGCACTTCTGGGCAGCCTGGTCTTGTCCTGGGTGTGCTGGCCCAGGTTGTGCTGTGACTTCACAGGGGTGGGCTGGGAGTCCAAACCTCAGATCAAGCCCTGTCTAAATGGAAGGTCTCAAACTCACACCACGTCTCGGTTTTCCCTTCTTTCAAAATGGATATAATAGCATTTATCTCTTTACTTCTTACAGACATTATGAAATTAAAATTAAACAATAGATGTGAAAGAAATTAGGAAAAAGGCTCTATACAAATTCATCACTGTGATTAGCATTATATGATTACTGTTAGTCAGGCCCTAAATGATCACAGACTTCTGTTAAAGACACGATCTGGGAACAGAAAAAGAAATAAAAGCTGCATCTACCTGCAACCTTGGAGTAGAAAAATCCCCTTATTCTGTTTCCTCTTTCAGAAGAGAACTTGATGTGATTGGGTCATTGCATGTAAAATGCTTTAAGAATGTGATCTGTACTTCATCATTTTAAAATTCAAACATTCCCTGAGCCTTTTTTTCCCCTCACCCCGTTCATATTTATCTTCTTGGTCTTGCCTTCATTGGGCACCACATTTGTATTGATAAATTGTAGGTAGTAGGAGATGTATTGATGGGATGGAGACAGTTCAGAATGTAGAGTGCTGTGGCTTTGCATATCATTACACCTAGCTAGCTTTTTGCCTCCTGAAAGCTGTCGATTTGTGCATTATTGCTATTCAGGCTGATAAATGACAGTAATTGTTCTTAAGTTGAAGAGCTGGTTTAATATGCTGTCTGGCCTGGGAATTTCCTGAGCACCAGGGTTAAACTAGTGCTCCACTCGAGCTAGCAAAATGGCCCTTTTTTCATCTCAGACTATAGAGTTAATTGAATTACTCGCTATTCATGCAGTTTGTAGCCTTGATTCTAAAGATACCATGAACGGTAGAGGGAGGGAGAGGCTTTCTAGGGAGCTCAGGGTAACTGTGGGCCCTGCTTCAAGGACATGACCTCCCTTTCCAGAGTGGAGGACAGTTCACGTTCTGCAGTGTAATTTGCTCTCCCATCCATCTGCTTGCTGTTGGTTATTTTGGGCTTTGCCTCCAAGGCTACCCAAGACAGAATCCTAGAGGGCAGCGGGATTCCCAATGCTGCGAAGATGATTTCTCTGAGACTATTTTTGCACATTTTCTAAACTTTGGAAAATCAGAGTACTTGAGTTGCTTGCATTCTATTTTGTTGCCTTTTTGAACTTTTGGGTTGGGAACCTGTGCGATGATTTGGGTGACGTCTAAAGTTGCCATGTATCTGTGGGGCACATCTCATTGTTTGCCGTCCAGATGACTCAGTCTCCAAGCCAGCCATTCAATCCAAAAGGCTCTCTCAGGCCATTCTGAACCAGAGAACCCTTCCTTTGACCAAAGGTTCCGAAGGAATTAACTGCAGGAAACTGGCAGATGCATCTGTCCCTCATGGGATGTCTCATCTGAACCTGCTGTGGGGGCACACATTTCCAGGAAGTATCCTTTTAGCAACTGATCCAGCAGATTTAGGTTCATGGTGTTTCTGGACTGCTTATCCAGGTGTCCTTTGGAAAGAATGAACCCAAAGGTAAATACAGAACCAGTGAGAGACCCCACCGGCCTCCTCTGCCCCTAGCTGTGAGAGGACACCTTCACGCACTAAGGGCATTTAAAAGTCCAGATTTGCTTCTGTTTGGGGATCAGTGTCTCCATTTTCCCCACTCACACAACCATGTTCTGGCAAGGTAAAACCAGCTCATTTCTCCTATACATTTTTAAGCTTTCGTAGTAGTTTTTGGCATTATTAGTGGATAACCCCTCTCTCCCTCTTCCTCTCTCATTCCTTCTCTCTGGCTGAAAAGAATGCCTGGTACCGAGTGGTATTCAATGCCCTAACTGGAAACATTTACCCATTTTAGTTCCTACTTACAAAAAGTTTGGATTGCTCTTTTCTCATGCCCTTTCTTTGATCTCAGCTCTCAAATGTGGCCACTGAAGCAGGACTGAGGGATGGGACCCCACGCCAGAACAGCTGGAGTAGGGAAAGACTCCATCAGGGCATTGATCATTTCTCATCACAGGGGCCTATAAAAATCCATCTTTTGCTACTCGACAAGGTATGAGATAATGAAAGAAGATTGCTTAAAATGTAAATCATTTGGATCTGTTGGTAACAGTGTTTAGAATTAAATTCATGTGTAATAGAACTTCCGATCAGAAATGAACAGTTTCCCAGACAAAGCCATCATAAGTTCCATAATTTCATATGGATGCTTCCAGCGCTAATGGAACTGGTGCAGTTCACTTGATAATGCTCTGGGCAGAAAAGGATCATTTTTCCTAGTTCTGTAACTGGCAAACCTGACTGCAAATCGTTCACTCCAGTTCTTCCGGTCCAGCATCCCAGAAGAGTATAGAGTGCACCTTTGCTGAACTAGAGGGAGGTGCGACCTCTCCTGCTTCCCCTACCCACGACTCTTCCCTGGTGGGAGAAGACACTCCCTAAGGTCAAAGAATAACCTGACGAGTCCCCCAGGACCTGATGAAGGTCAGTGTACCTCCACAGCCTCTAGGCCTCCCGCTGACCCCCTTTTGCATTGTCCCACACCAGGGGAGGGCTGGTTTGGAGCTCAAAGGAATAGCAGCAGCTGGTTTACTCCAGGGCTTCTTTTGGGCTCACCTGTGAAGCCCAGTGAGCTCCAGAGCATGGGATGTGTTCTGCTAGTGGCATAGTATTATCTGTGGGTGTTACAGGGACATGGCAATAAAGGACATTGAATGAAATATGAGTCCTTCTTCAATCCACTTTCAAGCCTTCTGACTGTGTCTAAGAGAAAGGATTATTTGGTGCAATTATATCTTTAACACCTGCCTCTCTTACATTTGCTAACTCTATTAAAAAAGTGAGAGCAGGCCTTGAACTCAGAATCTTCTGTATCCAGTACCCAGCTATAGCTAAAAAATGCTACTTTTAGAAAGTGGTATTCGTTTTTAGTTACGTTTTATTTGTGACAAATGATATTGATTTCCCTTTATGGTAGTGATAAATATTCCTTCTAAATAAATTTCCTTAAATAAAAAGTATCAATTTAAGAGTGATATTAAGTAAACAAGGGTACAAGTGGTTCCAGTTGATGGGAAAGAGCCTTGTGTTTGGCTGGAGTCTGGGTGAATGCCCTGTTGCTGTGAGAGGCTGGGCCAAGGCGGCAGGGAGCTTCTTCCTAGACTCCATCATTGCACTAGAAATTACTGTAACTTAGCACAGATTCCACACTACTTTAAAAATACCACTGTCTTGTTTTCTGTTTGGAAAAGGAATAAATGTTCTTTGTAGAAATTTGGAATACATAAGAAACACAAATACAAAGGAATTGAAAGAAAGGAAAAGAAAGGAAAAAAAAGCCCCTAATTTGTGAGAGATATAACCAGTGGTAGTATCTTGTTTTATTTTCTTTTAGTCCTTTAATATGTAAACATACATACATTTCTTCTCCTTTAAACAAAACTGTGCTTGCAATGCACATACAGTCTTGAACTCTTTTTCTCTTTTCTCACTTACTGTATTGTGAACATTTTCCTGGGCCACGGTTGTCTGTAGTGCCTGGTGTTTCATCACTGAGTTCAAATCAGTCTGATACCATCTACTGAAAGTTCTTTCTAGGTGCTGGGGATACACTGGTGCCCAAACAAAGAATCTGGCCTGGAGGAATTCACATTCCGGGGACACTGGATTAGGACACAGTCACTCAGCTAATCTCTTGTGGTTGGTGGCAGAGGGTTCAGCATTTTGTTATTGTAAGTAAATAATGCTGCAGTTCATGTTCTGGATCCTGACATCTTTTTTTTTTTTCGCACATTTCTGTTTTCTTCAGAGAAATCTCTAGAAGTAGAATCTCCAGACATAGAAATATGGGCCTTCCAAAACCTGTTGACATGCCCATTTTACTTTTCATGTGATTATTTGTCATTTGTATGTCCTCGTCAATCACATGCCTGTAAATGTTTTTTGCCCAGTATATAAATGGATTGTGTTTGTGATCTTTTGAGTGTTAAGTTTTGAGATGCCTGGTCCTTTATATATTTTAGATACTAGTCTTTGTCGTGTGTGGGTTTGGGGACTGTTTTCTCCTACATAGTCATTGCACAGTACAAGTTTTTAATTTTGGTGAGGTCCAATGCACCAGTTTCTTTATAGTTTTGTTTTAGGTCTAACTGTGTTCAAGATTTAATAATAAGAATCAGGCTTCATTAAAAAAAATACATTTCCTGAGGGCCTATTAAGCACCAAGCACTTGTTTAGGGTGGGAGATACCACGGTGAGAAAATGTACAGCTCTTGCCTATGTAAAGTTGGATGAGAGTAAAAATACAACTCCATGAGAAATTATGTGATTGTACTGGTGAAAATGCTCTCCAGGAGAAGAGTAAGGGTTCCTAGAACAAGAAAAGGCCAGCTTGAAGAGGCACTGTGTATGCAGAATGAGAAGAATGAGAAAGTACTGGCCAAGTAGAGAAAGAGAAGGGGCCAGGGCCCCTCCTTGACATGGAAGGAGCTTGGCCAGTTTGAGGCATGGATGACCTGGGGACATGGCTGGTGGGAGGCACAGGCCAAGCAGACAGGCCCCGTAGGCCTGGGAGGGAGTCAGGACTTTATCTGGAGCCCAACAGGAGCCAATGAAAGGGTTCATTGGATGAAGGGTCTTGTGAACCACTTACTGAACTTTGCAAAGGATACTGTCATGTTCTTTGTTATACAGAAATCTCAGCTCTGCACTCCTGTGCATAGGAAGTTAGATACCTAGATTAGTTGACTTATTTATAGATTATGAAGTCTAGAATACTCTGTACTTAGAAAAAAGTCATTTTAGAAGCTTCCACTTTATGTCCTGGATATGCAGAATGGTCTATGAATTTTGAGAGGGGTACACAAATGCCTAAAGGAAAATAAGACACGAGCATGGTGTGGTGAGCCCGATAATGTCCAGGACCGCAGGGGGCCTGAGGTTTAGTGGGCATGCAGATCCGGGACTGAACTGCTTCTGTTTGTGACTTTCTAAGGGGGGAAAGGGCCTGCCTGTGGCTCACTACGTGGCATGGGGAACGCTTGGAAGTACACATGGTTGCTGGCTCTTTGTGGGGTTGCCTTCTCAAATTTGCTTCTGTGTGTAGGGACCATTTCTTAGTACCTCGGACTGAGCAATAATGTGGAAATGCCCACTCCCTGGGAGACTGACCATCCTTGCTCATCTAGGGTTGCCAGGCGAATAGCAGTCTGAGGGCTGTCAGACAGATGGACAAGGGTAAAGACTATAAACAGCTCTGAGACATACCTGGGGCCCAGAATTCTCATTTGTCATGCCCATGGGACACACATGCACCAGGTACCTCCTCTTCCGTGGCAGTGGCACTTAACTTAGGACGAAGGCAAGTGTGGCCTCCTCTGTGAGCGCAGGAAAGCATCCCCACGGCACAAGAAGCGTTCGGGGCTTTGGCAGGATCCCCGAAGGTGGGTTGGAAAGTGGAGGATAATGTTTTGGGGGTGCTTCCAGTGCCACCCTTGGAGGGCCCCAGGGCTGTGGAGGCCCCCACAGCACCCTCGCGTGCTTCTGCAGCCCCCCCACAAGGAGACAATGGGTACTGGAACGTGTGTGTGAACTCCTCCCAGGCTGCACACACCCACCGAGCTGGCTCCTTGTGGGGGCGGAAGGGAATAGGCCAGTTGTAACACCAGCTGTCAGCACACAAACTGCTTAATTTCAAAATCATGCCACAGACAGAATTAAAAACACCACACTTGAGTTACAGGGAGCTAGGGCAACAAAGAATAATTTCCCACACGGAGCAGTGACAATGTGTAGGAAGCTCTGAGGGACCTGGCAGCCTGAGAAGAGGGTCTCCTTGCGCGATGCCCCGGGGGGTCTGTTAGACAAAGATAACCCTTAACCACTTGCCCGCCCCCTTCTTAGAACAACCAGTATCTGTGGGTATATTTGACTCATCTTTTCCCTGGCTAGTCTGTCATGGGAAATATGGCAAGTTGTCGTTGACTCAAGGATGCTGCAAATGCACCTCTATTTTAACCGTGGAGCGGATATGAGAAGGTGGGAAGGAGGAGGCTGCTGCTGCCCTCCCTGCCGGCCTTCCTCCAGGAGGGGCTGCCTCTGTGTACTCGCCATCTCTGGGACTCGGCCCCTCCCCGTGGCTAGGATGTTCACATGCAACTCTGAGCAGGCTGGACTGGGAAGCATTTAGATATTCCACTTTATATTATATATATATTTATTAAAAGTAGATACAGCTTCAAATGAAATGCAAAACAGTATCACCCTGCTCCTGGTCACAGTGCTTGGAATGTGTCTGAAATACCTAAAGGAAAGGAAGGCCTTAGTCGCCAGTGGACTTAGACAATTTCCTTTTATCAACTGGGTGGGAGTGTGGGCCATCGCCTATGGGATATTGCCCTCTTGTCCAAAGAAATTTCGCCCACTCTGTGCTCCTTTTGACACTTGACACAGCTCCTTGGGCAGGACCCTGCCACTCTACCATCTCCATGTTCCTTCCACGGGCATTTGTGGGTGCCTGTTCTGGACCTGCCTGGGCTTGGTTCCTGGGGAGATCAGAAGCAAGATGTGGTTCTTGTTTATTTATTTCTGTGCCTTCCCTTCTCCCTCCCCTAGGCGGGCTGTGAGCATCTTGAGGGGAGAGGTAATGTCTAATTTATCTATGTATCCCTTGGTCAAAATATAACATCTGGCACAAATGAGGCACCTGGCGAACACTGAGCTGGGAATGATGTTAGCAATGTCGACCTTTCTCCTTTCTTTTCTTCCTCTTTGCTTTGCGGCCATCTTGGACTCAACATCTACCCCTTCAGCCAGCTCTCCTGAGCACATTGCCAGATGCTAAGGCTGGGCGATGTGTTCAACCTGGGGCTCTCCTCACCATGGGTAAAATGTCTGGCTGTGCTGTGACTACCACAGCAGCTGTGGTCTGCTAAGATCCTAAAGGTAGGGTAGCAGAGTCAGTGGGGAGGGACATTTAGAATCCCTACCTCTCCTGAAAGGAGACAGTAGCCTTCTGCATTTCAGACCACTTGGGGGATTTATGCATATCCAGATTTACTAGACAGGAAAACCGTCAATGGGTGAGTCAAAGGCTCAGATTTTTAACAGTTCAGTTTAGGTCGGGGATTCACAGGTGGACACAAAATCATTGTTCTCAACAAGAGAGCTGAAATACCATGGTTGGAACAGACTTCCAAAAACGTCTCCTGTTCTAGTGCCTCAGCCAGAGATGGCTTCCCACAGTGTGTCTATCCAGGGACCAATGCGGAACACTGAACTCACCCTTGATCTCCCCCTTTCCTTCACCTTTTCCCTAGGAAGAAGAGAAGATTGTAAGGATAAGACACAGGGCCATGGGGCTGGGGAAGGTGAGCGCTTCAATACTGTTGAGTTTATGGGGCTTTCAACCTGTCCTTAGGAAAGATGGAGGCACCCCAAGGCTAGTCTCCAGCCTTGGCACCCTGATCCTTGCTTCTGTCCGGGGCAGGGCTTGGACCCCCACAGTCCCTCTTTCCAGTTCTCTGGTGCCAGGCTCGGGCTCCGAGCTTCCCTCTTCTCTCCCTAGGGAGCTGCTTCCAGGAATTCTCACCTTCCCCAAACCACCAGGGGAAGCCCCTCCTTGCATCATTTGACTCGATTACATTGCTTCTTCCTCTTTGAAACTCAAAACAGAGAAGTACACTGAGGAGGAAAACTTATTTTTTCTCTCTTCATTCTGGAAGCCAGCCTGATCTGAATGTTCCTATAGCAACATTAATTCTCCCAAGTTGCACCTACTGTATAATAAGTTATATATATAGAAGACCTACTGGGATCCAAATACCCCATATGTGCAAGCGAATGAGTTAATGCCGCCGTGAGAATTAGCAATGTTCTGTTTCCTGATTTTCATGCTTTCAAAGTTACAACCTGTGTTTGCTGAGTGCCGTGGATGTGGGGCTCGGGAAGCAGTGGGTGTGGGTGCAGTTCTGGCAGGAACCTGCTCCCTCCGCAGAGCAAAGGGGGTCTGCAGAGTTTTCGAATCTTGAGATGGAAATGGGCTGGCGGATTCCAGTGTCCTTCCTAGGCAACAGTGAACTAGTCCCCGAGTTCAGCTCTGGCTGTCTTGGCCTCCATGATTATCTGACAGAGAAGCTCCACAGCCTGGGACTTGGAGGGAGAGAAAGAACTGGGTAAGACTCACCAGCAGCCGGAGGCAAGCCAGGGCTGGTGCTAAGGCTGCTTGGGTCCTGGGCGGGGGATATGCGGGCAATCCTAGGCCAATGTTTCTGCCTTTTCCCACAAGTTCGTGGAAAGTGTAAATTATGTTTCTGGGGAATATTTGGGCCTTTTGTGGGTCTCTGGACCATTTTTTAATATTGAGTAGGATACGTAGCATGTGTAAGAAAGTAATGGCCATGGTGGAAGTAGAGATGACATTGGTTTACACTTAGAGCCATGCCCCGGGCCAGGAAGGGGGCTCAGCCCTTTGTGTGCAGTGCGTCATTTACCCTTTCAAGTTCTATGTGAACTCCCACTGTACAGGCTTAGATTCAGTAAGCCAGAAATGCTGCAGCTGGATAAGACCTCCCAAGCCCATGTTGCTGACACACCACTATACCTTGTTCTAGAACATACCTTGCTCTAATGGGTGCCGATGGGCCGCCTCAGCCCTGGTGACTCCTCGGCCTGCCTTGCCTTGCTTCTTGCACCTGTGGCCTTGGAGCCCATGGCTTGTCTTTAAGGTACAAAGGTGATGAGATTCCCGAGGGCAGGATGGCGTGTCCTGAGGCAGGTGATGAGATGTGGGGAGTCCTGGGACCTCTTCAGCATATCATGTAGCTGGCTCCAGAGCCCTGTGGACGTGGGTCCCTGGGCACACCTGGTCTGGTGGCTCAGCTGTCTCCCGTTATCCTTGCCCCTTGCAGCCCTCAGGAGGCCTGTGCAGTAAGCTAAACCTTGGCCATGGTTGGGGCTTCAGGCCTCCTCTGGACCTCAGGCTAGGACTCAGAGTGCCATCAACAGCCAGAGGTACCACCCTTCAGTCTGCTGACTGCTCTCATGTGGGAATGCAGATGTGAACATGGGCTTTAAAAGAATTACCTTAAAAACCAGAGGATGAAGAGTCCAAAACACATTTCTGGCTGTTCCTTTCTTCCCGAAATTAATGAAAGGCCTTTTCCTTCTTTGCCCACAGACAATGGATACCCTGATGGGATGTAAAACTCAATAGACACTCACACAAATAAAAACCCCCATAAAAGTTCCCGGTTCTAAACCTTTTTTTATGGCCCCCACATGAGAGAGTTCCTGGAAGGCTATTTGGGAAATGAAATGGTCCATTTGTCCCCTTGTAAAGCTGAGCTGAGCCCTGGGATCTCCATGGTCCTGCCTGTGCTTCTGGCCATCCGGCTGTGCAGAGGGCTGGGCACAGCAGTGTGGTAGCTGGCACGGGGGTGGGTGCCCCGAGGACGGATGGGCAGCAGTGTGAGTGTGAGGAGCACGTCAGGCTGCTCTGGGGCTCCAGAGTCTGAGCTGGTCACTCTATGTGAACCGGCACCCTCCAGGGGCATCACTCAGCACCCTGCCTCACCCCGTGAAGGCGCGCCTACAGGGAGATCTACACCAAGGAGTGCCCGACCTGTGCAGATGCACAGGCTGTTCACCAGGTCTCTCCTGCTGACACCAGCACTGAGGGGCCGACTCCGGTAGATAAGGTATGGTGCCGCCTGGCGAGCAAGCCCGCGGGTAGGATGGTGGTTGTGGGGTGGGCTGCAGATCTCATATCCATTGTTTCCTCCACCTTCCCCATGCTCACTGGGCAGGATTCACCATGTGGAAGGGATGGTACAGAACACAGGAAAATGCAAGTCAGTTATTAACTCTTGGGGTTCAAAGATATATTAGTTAACTTGGGCTGCCTTACCGAAATACCACAGATTTGGGGGTTCAATCAACAGAAATTTATTTCTTCACAGTCGTGGAGGCTGGAAGTCTGAGGTCAAGGTGTCTGCAAGGTTGGTTTCTTCTGAGGCTTCTCTCTTTGGCCACCCTCTCCCTGTGTCTTCATGTGGTCTTCCCTCTGCAGGTGTCTGTGTCCTAATCTCGTCTTACAAGGACACTAGTTGTATTGGATCCTGGAACTGACAAATGTGACTCGGGTTCTTTCCAGGTTGGTAAGATGACATGTCTTGGGGGTGTCTGGGGTGGAGGCATTGCTGACTCAATTTTTCCACCACTTGTCTTCAGTTTGAGCTATCATTGGTTCAATCCAACATGACCCACCCACCCACATAAGATCATTTTACCTCTTTAAAGACACTGTTACAGTCACATTCCAGGCACAGTCACATTCTGAGGGTCTGGGGGGTAAGGACTTCAATGTATGGTTTTTTGGGGGACTTGATTAATGTAAACTACTACGAAAAAAATGTGCAGATGCTCAATAGTAACTTGAATTATTTTTGCTGTAATAGTTATTATTATAAAATAACAAGATTTAATAACATTTCCCGAGCTCTTCCCTTGTGCTAGACACTGCTAAATACTTTCCCTGCATGATTCCATTTCATCCTTACAACCACTCAATGGAGAAGGATGGAGATGTTCTTAGTACAGCTCTTACAGAAGTAGATTTAAATATTCCTTAGGCTTATAACTTTTAGACAACTCTAAAACCAGGCCTCATATACAAATTATATACAAAAAAAGCTATAAAACCAATAACATTTAAAATAACATTCATTTAGTGGAAAGGGTGACACTGTTTTGGGGGCGCTAAATTACAGCTTTCTGGAACTGAGAAATGTGACCGGGTTCTTTCCAGGTCGGTCAGATGACATGCCCTGGGGGTGGTTGGGTGGAGGCAGTGTTGACTCAGTTTTTCCACCACTTGTCTTTGGTTTGAACCATCATTGGTGATAGCACAGGGGTTCCTTCTTTCCCTGACCCTTTCTTTCTTTACTTCTTTGATTCCTTGCTGAAAAGCCAAGAAAGAGAAGAAAACTTATTAGCATAAGAACACATGAAAGTTATGCTCTAAGAACTGTCAGGATTAGCAAGAAAAGGCCACTGATACAATCTGAAAAATCTGAGCTATCTAAAATCTCAAGGTAATACAGGATGTGAAAGATCTTCCCCTGCCCCTCTGGCATGGGACATGGATCCGGAGGGGATGCAGAGGATGGAAAGAGACCGAGAAAGCCACAGGAGCCATGAAGAACAGTAAGCAAAGATTCCAGGTGTCCACCTGAGTGGACTCCATGTGGACTCATGGGTGACTCAATGGAGAAAAGCACGGTCGTGTTTTATGCTGTTCTCTGCTTTCTCCTGATGGGTCTTTGGTCAGTCTTTCAAGGTACGTGTTCCCCCTACTCTCCCCACTCTGAGTTTGGAGTAACTCAGGACTTACACTTCCATGAACAGAATTCTAGAATTCTATCTGGCCTTCCCTCAGTCCCAGGGCTCATACACTTGCATGCCTCCCCCCAACAACTTTGATGATTTTAAAAGAGTGTGCTTTAACACCCCCAGGAAGGTTTATATTCATTGTGTCTTTCAGATGGGTTTTCACTGATGTGAAAATACTCAAAAAAATAAAAAATTATCAAAAGCAGTTGTGGATCCCAGAGAATATATCCATGGGCCTCAGTCTGAGAGCCTCAGAGTCTATCCAAAGGACAGAGCAGTCCATGAAGGAGCACCTACCCCAGAGTCAGAGGGGGTGGGTTTTCAGTCTGTGGTGCCAATCAAAAGCTGGGTGACTTTATGATGGAGGCTTCATTCCTCTGGGTCTCAGCTTTCTGGAAAAAAAAAAAAGGTATCCGTAAGGTGGTGGCAGGTGCCCAATGCGATCACAAGGATACCTGTAGCGTGACTTTGGTCAGCCAGGTGGCTGCACAATGGGTGGAATGGTGCCTGGCACTGGTGGAGGGGACTGTGGGTGTCCTGTGTCTGGGGCTCCTCTGATCTGCCTGGTCCCAGTGTCTGGGCATGGGGGCAGCTGGTAGGCACAGGGGGTTTGACTCCTGTTGGGAGTTGGGGCACACTCTTCTGTGAGAGGGCGAGGTGGGTGGGACCCACTCCAACTACAATGTTTGGCTCAAAAGGCAAAGGCACTGAGTGAAATCTGCAGAGGACCATGCCAGTCCTGGGGCAAGGTTGGGTGGGTGCAGGAACCCTATATGATGCTCAGGCGCCCTGAGAGCCCAGCCTTCCTGCAGGGCCCTTCCTCTGGTAGGAAACTGAATTCCCTAAACACACACGGGCTGAGGCATGTCTTTAGAGCTGGGTGGAGAAAGGCTCTGTGAGTTCAGCTAGGCATCTTTCCCTGGGGGCCACCTTTAGAGACCCCATGAGTAGGGGTAAGCAGCATTTGTCCCCTTCAGGGCTGGACACAGGGCTGTGAGTCCACAATGCTGCTGGCGTTGGGAGGGGCCCTTGGGGAGAAGTCAAATGACTGGAGAAGGAAGAAGGCAGCTTGATTAGGCTGCAGAGGTGAGCGAAGCCCAGGGCCAGCTAGGCTAAGGTGGTGGTCGTGCCTTCACAGTAGGAGGTGCCCACCTGGCATTCCACTCCTCCCGGTGTGGGTAGAATGGGTGCAGGTCCTGGACCGAGAGCCTGCATGCCCTCCTGTGGCTAGTATTGCTTTCCTCTCCTCCATTTTTCTGGAACTTGGGTGGGCTTTGCCTGCAGCTCCAACAAGGGCCTGCAGAGGGGGTCCAGCTCATTGTCACCCTCCTGTCCCCCAGCCTCAGGCTCTGCTGTTCCCAGCTCTGAACACACCCATGTGCTGGGTGCATGTGTTTGTTATATGTGCCCTGGTGTGTGTGGGAGCCTGGATGCATACGCTCATATCAGGTGTGATGGGGAGGTGCTTGGAGACCAGCCTGCTGCAGGCACCATGGGGTTAGTCCCCATTTCCCCAAATTAGCTTGGACAACCCCTCACCTTCCTGCAGGAAGTCTCTGCTCCTCCCATGGCTGGGGCCATTTTCTTCTGGATCCTAGTTGCTATCTGTCTGTCCATCCATTGAGTCAGAGTCAGAGCTGCAGAATGGGCTTCCGCAGCCACCCTGCTGCCCTCTCAATATTCAGGGTATATGTGAGACCCAGTGCAGAACAGTTTCTGCCCATGGAGCTCGTGGGGCCCGAGGTTAACTTGGCGATGCCAGGCCAGTACAACCAATTTGCTGTTACCCCTGCCTGGTAATTAACACCCTCACTGCCTGTTCCAGCAGCAGATGTGAGAGATGTAAGGAAATATTTTAATCTGAAATCTAGCAGCACGGAGATAAGAGTGGTGTGGTGAGACTGGGCTGCAATCGGCATATTTATGGTCCGAGGCTGACCATCCAACAAGTGAATTCTGTTCGTCACTTCAGATGGATAACTAATCACTCTCTGTGTTTATGATTTCAATTCCTGTCCTTCATGGGGTTGTGGTGAATTAGCTTGGTGCCAATTTCTAAAATATCAAGCATTTTTATACATTAGGTATAGTGAATGGCAAATACTTGATGTAAGGTCTGCAGTTTTACTCCATAACCAGATTGTAAAATATGAACTGAATTAATCATAACTGCGAAGACTAATGGTACGTTTTCTCTTATTTTATCTTTAGTGCCTTTCAGATCATGTTTTAAAACCTTCCACGTCTGGCGTTGGGAACGCAGCCGCGGCTTGGTGGTGGATAGCAAGAGGCAAAGGTCAGACCGGAGGCTGCACAAATATTGTGTGCTGGATTTATTGTTTTAATTAAGAGCGTGGCAGTTCATCATAAACTGTTTATGGCGTTTCTGCACAGTGCAGCATTTTGAAATCAGCTGTTTTAATGAAAACATAATGTCATATCTGTCAAAGTTCTAAATATTTTGAAAGTGAAATATGGAAACAAGAACTTTAATTCTAGGTTTACTGAGATTAGCTCATTGAATTGCTTTTAAATCCCTTAAGAGGGTCACACCATGGGTACTGTATGGTTTCATGTAGGTGACTGGGAAAAAAAAAATTCTAGGAGGTTCTCAAGCTGGTTATTTAATAGTGAAAATACAAGTTGAAGGTTAATGTATTGAAAAACAAAACCATTACAGTACAGTTGGCGTTGGGGTTTTAGATTAAAGATGCAATAATGGGTGTGCAGGGGCCTTGATGCTGAATTGTTTGGGGAGACCTAATTGTGCCAAGAGGGAACCCAGAGCCTCTCAGGGCAGGAGAGAAATGGAGGTGCCCCTGTCCTTTTTCAGTACTGAAGCCTCAACATCACCGTGGCTGCAACTAATTATTTATAATGACCTCAAAGATGATGAGGTTTCATGGACTTTTCAGGCTGAGCAGTTTGCAATCCTAGTAATTCCCTCTCATGGTTGCCGGGCATCTGTGTAGACATGTCAGCCATTCTTGGTTACATTTGTTAGGGAGTCGGATAAAATATTTGTCTAATCTGGAAATTGTATTTTTAGCTGTACTCTCATTGGAAACAGAAATTAAGCTTGTCATTAGATGCCGGGCCACAGGAGTTGACTGAACAGGGTAATGTATGTTATATTCTGTGCTATACTTGGCCAAGTTTCATATATATCGTATTCCACATTATTTTATTAACTTTAATATCTGCACTTCCTATTACCAGACATGCCCCTCATTCAAAGCACAGAGGCACAGCTCTCTAATCAGAAGTGACAGGCTATATACTTTCTCTCAGCCATTACTCGGTAGCCTAGAGCAAAGAACTCTGTTTCCTTGAAAATGTTTTGAATTGGGTTATTTTTATTGAAGTATTAAAGTAATTCTTCAGATTTTAGGCTATTATTTAAGTACTTTTGGGAGAATACAATAACCTCCGGATTCTATAGGCTTTGTTACTTTAACAATCCAAGCTGCTAAATGCATCCTTTTAATGCTGGTTATATAAGTGTCTCAGAACTCATCTGACCAGCAGAAGCTAAGAGTGTTCAGGTAATTATAGAAAATTAGTAGGCTAAATTAGTTCAAGGAAGCACAAAAGTATGATATTAAAATGGCCCTCAAAATACAGGCCCTGCTTGCCACATTTTCAGCGAAAAATGAACATTTCTCAGTATTTTATCTTTGTGTTTTTGTAATTTGGTTGAAATAGCCAACAGGCTGCTTAAGGAAGCTGAACTGGATACAGGTCAGTGTACTCTGAGAATGGACCAACGATTACACCAAACATCCCAATCCGTAATGTTGGAGAATGCACCGTGGCAAAGGCCAGGCTCTGATTTGTGAGGAATGGGCAGGAGAAGCCATGGTTGGATGTTGGGAGCTCCTGTGGGTCCCAGTTTAAGCCACTGTCAAGTCTCCTGGGCCTCTTTCCGAAAGTGGCTCCTTTTTTCCAACTGAGAGTTATAAAGAGGAGACGACTCACATGCTCATGCTGAATGAGTGTGCCCATGACACCTAAGTGGGCACAGTTTTATTCCATTTGGATGCCCAGTGATGAGTGTGTCACCAGTGGTTTAAGTAAGAGAACTTCAGCGCTCGGTGCTCACCAAGCACAGTCTTTCGCATGTTGTTTATGGAAACCTTCCTGTATTACCTCCTCTCCTGCCTGGGGAAGCCACAAAGAGGACACCTTCTGCTCAACACCAAGTTAGCAAATGGCAGAGTTGAGGTTGGTACCCAAGTTCAAAGCCATGAGTCTTCCACTGTGCCACGCCATGCCATCTCCACTGAACCTGGTGAGTAAGGTACCATCTCATCCTTTCCTTTTATCAAGTCTCAGGCTAGTTTTGTTTGCAATCATTCCTTTCTATTGTGATCCAGAGAAAATAAGGTGTCAAGAAGCTTTTAGGAAGAATAGTTTGTAATACATTACAGGGCTAACCAAACCGAAACCAAAACCAAATAAAACACCAGCACAAAACCAAGAAAATCAGCATTAGACCAGTGGAAAAATAGTTGGACTTCATGTCCCTCTCATATATCCCATTAGAATTAACAGTGTGGGAAAACTAATAAGATTAACCATGTGCTAAGAACAAACTTAAGAACCTGATAGGGAATCTCAGCTGCAAGATATCCTGGGATAGAAGTGGAATTCATTAAAAAAAACCCCAAAATCTGGTCGATAATCTAGGTATTCTGCTTTGGAATCAAGTATATGAAACCCAGAACTTCTGAAACTTAATAAGAATTTGTGTATAAAATATGGACATGCATATCACTGACAGAAATGTTAAAACAAACATAAAGATGAAAGGCATTAAAAGCAAAAATGGTTTCCAAAGCAACCAGCTAAATAGCACATAGAACTGGATGGGTATCACCATTTGGTGGCCCCTCTAGATGCCACAGTTCTAGTCATCGAACCAAGGCATGTCCCAACATGCTGAAATGCTGGCCAAATGGCTGTAGTTATTTCTACCAACCCATATGTGTGCACTGACAGGGTGCAGTTTAAAATGCATAAAGTCTTAGGTCTTTATAGTATCCTGTTACACTGTCATTGGTACCCCCATTTTATAGATGAGGAAATGACATTTCCTTCATCTCACAGCCCAAAGAACCCAGTTCAACAGAGCATAGTTTAGTTGGAGACAAAGGAAGAAAACACCTTTTAGGAAAATGTTTGCATGTCCTTAATTATGTGTTGTGCTTGGAATTGTCTTCCTTCTGCAATGACTGACTTCTCTGTGAAATGCTTTGTCGCCAGCGGCAGGGACAGTGATATTCACCAAACATTCCCTTCTGTTCTCTCACGTTTCCCAGCTCCCTTGCAGATGCAGAGGGCGTGCCTTATTCTGGTCCAAGGGCTGCTTCCAGATGAAGGCACAGAAGAAACTGTGTGTGATGAACCATCCCTTTCTCTCCCTTCCTCTGCTCATCGAGGCCTGTGGTGGGATGTGGGAGCCCCAAGACCAAGGCTGAATCCTGTGGAATGTAGCACAGCTGTCCTGTGAACCTCCAGCCTCTCGGCAGTTTCCTGAGAGCAGGAAAATAACACTGCTGTGCTAGGTGCCTGAGATCCTGGGCTTGTTTGTTCGAGCAGCACAGGCCTACCCTGGCTTCCACACGTCTCTAGCCACAACTTTGGTGCATCTCCCGCCCTCCCAGGGCCCAGAGGTGGAGGCTCTTCTTCCTCCTCCTTCTACCTTGTTGGCTTTCCATCTTCTTTGGTTTAGCTCAGTGATGACTGACGACACGAAGCCATTTGTGATCTTTGTATCAGGGAGTCAGTATAAAAATGAATTGTTTTGTTTGTGCAGATCTCACCACTGGCTCCTTCTTCCTGAAACTGACTATAACAAGTGGTCAGAGTTTCCACTGGGGGTAATTCATATTTATTTGAGCTGCCACCAAGTCCTTATTTAGTTTGCATAAACTACCCAGGACAGAAGAGGAATCTCCCTGGACCCTGTTTATCTTATGAATGTGGAGTTGCTCTAGAGAGTGGATCACTCCTCATATGGACTTCCCTCCACCCGTTTTAGCAATGAATAATCAGTCATCAGGAGAGGGGATTAAAAAATAGATTTATTGCTATTTCTAAAAGTCAGAACTAGAGCATGAGTAAACACCACAACAGATGCATAAGAACGTAAGTAGAAACACTATTTTACAATAACATACTGAAACACATTTACGTACTGGAAACTATGAAAAATAGCTTTCTTTAAATGATTTAACATTTGCTCTTCCTTATATACAATTGAATTTCCAGTGAGAGAACAAAGATGCTCACAGCTCTCTTGGCCTTTGTGAAAACCCCTCCTGAAAACCTTCTGGAATACTCCCATGAAGCCAGGATTTGGTTTAGCAGGAAATAGGGACTGCCTTCAGTGCACGTGTGTATGCACGTTATCCTGTCTTCCCATCTCCCTCCCCTACATGGGGGATCATTCCTGGTGTTCAGGGGATCCTCTGGCTAGAGTTAAACAAGAAGGTCATCTGGAACAAAGACTGTCACTGAAGTTCCCTTCTGAAGACAAAGGAGAAATTGCCTTCTCAGAGCTGCGTTCTGGGCCTGTGACGGCTCTCCTGGGGGGATCTCTGTGTTCAGGGCGGCACTGGATAACTCACTTCTGCTGGTGATGGGCATGCAGAGCATTAGTTGGAGAAAAGCTGATTTCACAGCTTTGGCCCTTTTCAGGCTTCATCAGGTGCGCTGTGTGATTGGCTGGGTTGGTAATATGGAAAGGGAGCCTAATAACAGTACTGATTTAGACATCTAGACATACTTTGTAAGTCCTTGAAAGTGGATGATCTTTGCAGTGATTTAAAAAGTGAATTGTTTGAAAGGGTTTGCCTTGGAGCTTTTGAGTACGCTAAAGACCCAGGGTGGCCTGAAGCCGGCAGAATGGGCCTCTGGGGTGATGCTGTGGCCCAGAGTTGGTGGCAGCTGCACAAGAGCACTGCAGTGAAAAGCTAGCAGCCCTTCTGGTTTGGTCCACACTCTGGAGATGACTTTCCTTGCCTAGACTGGACCTCTTCTCAAAGTCATTGGCTGCTTCTTTTGGTGTCTGTGTCGTTTACTTGAGGTCCAACCCAGTGAGCGGAGATGACAAGAAACCATGGTTTGGAACGGAGGATGGAGGGGAGGACTCAGATCTCAGATACCTTTGATGCAAACAAATCTCCTTTGCACTCTCTTCAGGGCCTGGCTTGGGTACTGGGGGTCTGGTTGTCATGACCCTTTCCCTCATCCTTGTGTAACTGGCCAAACCTTTCCTTAGGCAAGCGACCTGAATGAAATTGATATATGATTACAAAACTCCTCTCAGAAAAATAAGGACAAATTTGCAATATTTGGAAGTGAGAAGTAGAATGTGTGGCTTGTAATCTTTGTTTTACACCACCAAATCACAAACTGTGTGTGTGTGTGTGTGTGTATACACGTGTAATGCCTAAGTGTAACTGTCTGAGTTGGAAATCTGTGACAGAAAATAAGATCACAAAAGTGTGTGCTTATTTTTGCAAATGTTGAATCTCTGGTTTCGGTATTGAACTGGCTTCTATTTTTTTCTCTCCTGCAACCTCCATATTAATGCAATATTAAGGACCGCATAATTAGCCACCTTAATAAATTTTTCCAAGATGGATAGGCAATGTTTGGCTTTCTTTGGAAGAAAACATTCCTCTAATAGTATTCTGTGGGAAGCTATGGGGAGAACAAGGAACAGAAATATCTGGAAATATATTAAGATATATGTGCATATATTGGACATTAGCACCATACACTAAGCATATTGGGAATATGCTTCAAAATATTTCAAACACTGTTGACCTTTGTTATATAATCCTGGGCTCGGGGAAACATATTTGCATAGACTTAGCAATATATTGTAAATAACTACATAAGACAGTGTGTATTTTTCCTTAAGATGCAGTATTATAAGCAAGACATTAAATTATGCCTATCAGACAAAGCAGCCGGATCTCTACATTTTTTTATAGCACATTCTATTGGGAAGACATCCCTGCTTCTAAAAAGCACATGCATTAACTGCCTGATTCATGTGGTGACATGTGGCATATCCAAATGCATTATGGATCTCTCAGGAATAAAAACAACATAGCAAAACCATCACCTTGGGATGTTCATTGAGTGAATATTTTACAGACACACTCCTTTTATATTTATATAATAATTTAGTGTTATGACAATTTTTTTAGCAGAGTTGGCAGTTTTTCTTTTTTATAATGGTATTATATTTGTGAGCCTATTAAGTGCATATGGGATAAACTACAGAAAAAAGTATTTTTCATAATTCCTCAGGGTGCTTGTAGCAAAAAAAAAAACATATTGGTTTAGAAAAATGTTAATAAAAGGTCAAGCAGAACTTTCCAGTGCTTAGCATGACAGCAATGGCAATCTTGAGGCCCTTTTTGAATTGTATATCGAGGAGACAGGAGGATTTATGGCGTTTCCAGGAGGGAAAGAGCACCTAATGTCCTTTCTAAAAGGGAGACTGACCCTTTAGCAAGGCCTGTGAGTTTTTAACAAAGAATCAAACAGTGTGTTGATTCTCCCTCCTCATCCGTCTCCTCTCAACAATGAGCGCAGGCTGCTCTCTGGCTTGGCCTGGGCCCCCAAAAGCCGTAGCACTGGGCTGCTGGCATCTGGGGCCTGGCATGGGAACTTCTCCAGCTGGGCATCCTTCCAGAAGCTGGGGGAGTGAATGGTAGAAATTGGGGTACCCACTTCCAAATGTACAAAATGTTTTGAAAATAAAAAAGCCCGTTTCATCCCCCAAGGCAGAAAAGCAGTCTCCCCTCCAAGCCAGAGAGAAAGGCAGGTGCCTCCGGAGGGCTGGACAGTGCCTACCCCCAGAGCAGGAGTACAGGCTGGGCAGAGGCAGCTGGCACTAGCGGTCTGCCTGTGTGGGATTCCCTCTTGCTCACCACCCCCAGTCCTTAATCTGTTGCAACTGGGATATCAGGTAAGCAAGTGGAAAAATGCTGTATTTCTTAATCTCTCTTTTTTTCTTTTTTCTTTCAAAGAACTTATAAAACAAAAAATAAAGCATGGTTATTTGAGGGATTTTTATTTAGCATTATTATTTTTTAACTGTTCTCTGCATTTTAGCATGTTTCAGGCAAACCTGTTCACCGTGATTCTGACCGGCCTCAAATTACTCTTCTTCAAAATAGAAATGTTCTCTGTGAAGAAGCGGACAGAGAGCAACGGCCTTGGAATGGATCCAGCCTGGCTCCCCAGTGGTGGAAGCCCAAGTACCACCCTCCCAGGGCCGTTTGGTAGTGGCCCTTGTGAGGAAGGTAGAGAAAAGTCACAGGATCCACAGGAAACTGGTCACATGTTTTCTCAGGAGCTGCCTGGTTGATGTCTTCACTGAATCCTGTCTGTGCACTTAATATATAATGTCATTAACGACAGTAAAGGGGTCATCAGAGCCCAGTCCTGGCAACTACCTGTGGGGAAGATAGGGGCTTGCTGGGTGGCAGTCACTGGTCCAGCGGGGGCACCCCCTGGGCTAGGCATGGGAGCCTCTAGCCTGTGGTGGCATCTGAGCGGCAAGAACAGCTCCCAGCACAGCCCTCAGGGCTCCTTCCCACCTGTGACATTCATTCTGAGTTTCTCGGGCACCTCATTACCATGTGCCAAGCTCTCAGCTGGGCGCCAGGCACAAAAGGGCTGGTGAAACATGCTGCCCTTGGCCTCGTGGGGTCAGAGATTAATCCAGCTGTCACCCCAATGATGTGGTGAACGCAGAGAGGACACGGTGCTCAGGTCTACGAGGGTGTGGGATGGTGGGGCTGGTTAGGGCCAGGCAGCTGACGCAAGGTGGGGTTAGCCTATTTTTATCTAAAATTTCAGATTTTGCTCATAGGGATTTTTTTTTTGCATTAGTTTTAATTTTTAAATATATTGCAGTTACCTTGATTGTTGAGTTTTTTGGTGTCCCTTTGGATTTTTCAGGCAAACCTATTCACCGTGATTCTGACTGGCCTCAAATTACACTTCTTCAAAATAGAAATGTTCTCTGTGAAGAAGCGGACAGAGAGCAAAGGCCTTGGAATGGATCCAGCCTGGCTCCCCAGTGGTGGAAGCCAGGTGCCTGCCTCACGCCCCTCACCCTGGACCTGTCCTTGTGAATCGCAGAGATAGGACCAGGTCTGGTGTGGGTGGAGAAAGATGCCCCTGGGAAAGGGGGGATTGATTTGTGACCAGATGCATGACGATCAGGTAACAAGGGAGAAAATTCCGGAGAGAAGAGACAGTATGCATTCAGCTGTAGATGACGAAGAAGGCTTGGTATGCTCACTGTGAGGTGGGAGAGGTACGGAGTGGGGGCTGAGTGGACCCCCCAGATGTTCAGGGTAGTTAACTTTAAGACCTGATCACCTCCAGCAAAATGCCCCCTCGCCCCCATCTGCAGCTTCCTGTAAGCAGCACCCTGTCCCTTGTCCTTTGCCACTGGCCTGGTTTTCAGAAGCGAGAATGGAATGCCAGGCAGCAAGGGTCACCTTGCAAGAGGCACACTGGGGCAGTCCAAGGGCCTTGTTCCTGTGGCATCCCCCGCGTGGGACGGGTTCCAGCTCTGGTTCGCATGCTCTTCTTCAAGGAGTGACCCGGAGGGGCCAAGCCAGCTGCTCTGGGCCACCAGGCTCGGTCCAGGTCAGAGTCCAGTCGGGCACAATCTTCCAAGACCACTTGAATCCAAAACGCTGCTTGGTAAAGGGCATAGTCTACAGGCTGGAAACTCATGGCCTACCCATGGGGCGTACCCCTGACTGCCCAGTGGCGTGGACTCCTGCCGCCCTTGGCTCTGCTGGGCTTTGGGGGGCCTCACAGTGCAGGGCAATGCCCTGCTTGCCGCCCCCTCCAGGGTTCCCTCGCAGTTGGGTCTTCTTTCTCCACACTCACTGGGAGCTCTTTCCCCTTTTGGTGGTGACCTCAGGCGTGAGTCACCTCAGCACACGCCTGCCCATCTCCAGCTTTATGGTTTTATCCTTGGGTCCCTTAAAGGAATAGCGTGAAGGAGAGCATTCTGATTAAACGGCACTGTGTCTCTTTGGTGAGCCTGAGTGTGGTGAAGGTCATGATGGCGACACCCTCAGCGGGGGTATGCCAGTGGCTGCCGGAGGAGGCCCTGGTGTCCTGAGGAGCCCCTGTTGGAGCACCCACTGCCATGCCCCGTGGGGGTGGGGCAGCCTCAGTGCCACATGGGGAGACCCACTGGGTTCCCGCGAGGACCCTGGGCAAGACAGCTGAGCCGTGAGTGGCCTTTTGAACTGGGACAGCCTCGCTACCCACCTCTCCCCTGATCATCTCCCTGCACTAAGGGAAAGGAAGTCACTTGGAGCACAGACTCTTAAATTTGGGGCTGCCTGCCCCTGTCCCCCAGCCATGAGCCCTGCCCTTACTCCAGGGGCTGTCCATCGCTGAGTGTCCACAGCTCTCCTTTGCCCTGCAGAGCCACCGATGCCTGAGCCTTCCACAGGGACTCATCCACCAGGCAGTTCCTACCCCCAAGGGGAGGGGCAGGTGTCCGAGAGCTAAAATCCCAGCCTCGTGTGATGCTGGTAGGCACACTCACCTCCTCTTCCCTGCCACCCCCACCCCTGCTTTGGCCAGTAGCAAACACAGCTTCTCTTAAACACGGCACAGTGATGCTAAAGAGGGGCGTTTGTGCTCATTATGTCTTTAGAGTCTTGGGACAAGCCTGGGCCATTGGCACCATCACACAGGTGGGGAAACAGACACAGCTCTGTCCAAGTTTCCCTGATGCCAAGTAGGGAGTGATTCCAGCTCACTGGCCTCAGGCAGTTCTGACCCTGCGAACTCCTTCCTCAGCAGCACGGGTGCGGTGTCTTTCGGAAGGTGATTTGCTACGGAGGTAAAAGCTGCCCAGACTGAGGGAATAGCCTTCTTCTCCCGGACAGCAGATGCCCAGTATGAGATTGATGACAGCGCTTGAGCTCTACCCAGAAATGCCGTGTTGCCTTTGGATACAAAACTGGTAGAGAACTAAGCCATTGGATGCATCTATGCATTGCCTCCACAATTCCCCGAGCCTTCCTGTATTTAGCAAACACTTGTTACATGTCTACTATGTGCCAGGTGTTGTACCAAGCGGCAGAAAGCAGCAGTGGAGTTCAAGTCCAGAGTTGAGATGCCACCACATGTCTTCTGCTTCCTCTAGCTCAGCTCCATTGTCATTGGAAAGGAGAGGTCTTCTGACCTTATGCTGTGACTGACCTGGTGCGCTGTTGTCTCAGGCTGGGCTGCGGCTTTTGGTCAGTGGTGATACCTCGGGGGCCTGGGGCACATCAGAGACGACTGATGCCAAGATACATGTGGTCAGCCCTGCGTGTCACTCCCTGTGAGGCCCCACACCCGTGCAGTGGCTCCTGGGTCAGCCTTTCTAGTCTCCCGTGCTCAGGAGACTCTTTCTGGGGAGGCCCCTCTATCGCCACATACCTTATTTGGGACAAATGGATTTTCAGTTCAGTGGCTGAGAGGACCTCGACTTGGAGTCCCAGGATGTATATCCACACAGACGCCCCCTTCTTTGGTGCCTTTGGGTCTACGCAGCCAGGCGGTGTCCTGGGCAGTCGGACTCTGACCGGACTCCTGAGTCGCCTGGAAAGTAGCTGGTGCACACAGAACAGCCTGATCTAGCTTTGAGTGAGGATGACGGAAATCATAAATTTATCTCTGATGTACGTGCGCAGAGATGGTGGACCCTAGTGTCTGCGCCCCAAGGAGGCACTGGACTTAACCTTGGACTGTCTCCAGGGCCCAGCCCCCAGCTCCCCTACCCCCACACTCCAAGGGGGCTTTCTGGGTATAAAGGAACAACTTCCCCAAGAAAGGTTACACAGACCTCTTCAGAAACTGGAGACCCTGTGCACAGGGCAATGGGAATATGTATGGCACCAGGAGAGGCAAAGACTTACTGTAATTGCTGGTGTACAAGAAGCATAGCTCTAGGAACAGGCTTGCTTTTAAAGGAATAACTTTAAGAAAAAATATTGGTTAATTTTTATCATAAAGTGATGATAATGACTTTTAAATGATTTGGTAGGGAAAATGGAGTTTTTTCCCCTGTATAAAGACAGTGGGCTCACACTGAGATCCAGGAGGAAATAAGTCATGGAAATCCATTGGTGATCTCCTAACCCTGAAAAAAATGTGTAAGCTCACATATATTCTTCCTTCCCTAACGTGTGGCATTGGGCACAGGAAAGCTTTGGATCCATATTTTTAGGGAAAGTGTGACTTCCATGCTGGCCTGCGTGGTGATGGACATGAAGGCTCTTGTAAGGACAGATGGCCACTATGATTCGACCATTCATGTTCTCCTTTCTCTGTTTAGGGTTTTGGTTAGGCTCAAGGCTGATTTCTGGACTGGGGAGAGATGGAACCAACATGTCCTATAGTCAACCCTCTCAGCCTGGTTCACTCTTTTCAGGAACATCCAGACCTACTGAGGGATGGGGTCCTGAGCTCCCTCCTCGACCAGGGTTCCCAAGAAGAAATGCATTAAGATTCTCCCCCCACGATGCTCTCACGGTTGCTTACCAACTTAGCAAGAGTGATGGCCAGTGTGGACAGAATCTCAGGAGCCAGGCTGCTGCAGTCCAAGCCTGGCACCTGCAGCGCCCTCTTGACCAGTCTCCCTGCTTCTGTCCTTGCCCACTGTGCTCCATTCTCAGCCCAGAGTGGTGGTGTCCTCGGGAATCGACATTGGATCATGTCATTCTGCACAAAGTCATCCAAGGGCTCCCATTACACGCAGAAAACCCAAACTCCCTACAGTGGCACCGAGGGTTCTCCAGCATGGCGCCACCCATCCCCTCCCTCACTGTTCCTGATCCCACCTCCTGCCATCTTGCCTGCGCTTCCTCTCCTCTAGCCTCACGAGCCTTCCTGCTGTTCCCACATCTGCCCTACAAATACTCGGGCCTCTGTCCTGTTGGTTCTGCCAGGAGTGCCAGCCCAGGTCTGCGGTGATGGGTTCCTCTCCCACTCAGGCTTTTCCGCTTTGCCCAGCTCCTCAGAGCAGCTCACCCCAGTCCCTCCCTGAGACAGCTCCCTTCCCCAGCTCCTGGTATCCGCTCACCGTGCTTTCCTCCCCAGCACATACGAGCATATCATCCTGGGGCTGCTTTTAGGCTTTGGTCTGGGTCTCCCTAACCCTGGAACTCCATGAGGGCACATGCTTGTAGCTCAGCTTCTAGAAGGTGCCTCGCTCTGAATATGTGTTCTGACAGCATTCCATGAATATGTGAACACGGGAATGCCCTGCTGGTGGGAATGTACATTTCGAGAAAACCACTAAAAACTAATTTTTCTCATTAACAATTGGTAAGAAGTTGTTAAATGTGCAAAGCTAGAAAATACCAATCAGTATAAAGAATATTCAAGACTTCTTGTCACCTCATCCACTGTTATTATTTGGAGGTTTACCCCTATAGTGTTTTTCATGTGTTTGGAAAGCACAGTTACATTCTTTATGACTTAGCAGTGTGTTATGATAAATCCTTCAGTGTTATTAGATACATTTTTATAACATTACTTTTAAGGACTTTTTTGTATGGAGAATTTATGTATATACATATATATGTATAATTATCTACTCTTGTATTGCTGGGCATTTGATCTGTTTCCAATAGCAATGAACACCATACAGCTTAATCTTTATACACATCCATGATAATTCCTTTGGAAGTAGACTCTTTGGGTCATACATTTTTAAGGATTTTGTGAATATAACCAAATCACCCTTCGTAAAGGTTACCCAATTTACCCTCTCTCTGGTAGTGTTGAAAGGATTCATTTCTCTACTCCTTGACACCATCACCTGTTGTCACTGCTTTTATTTTTACCAACATAAGGATAAAATGACCTCTCATATTTGTTTTGATTTGCATGTCTTTGATTATCATCTTTTATATATTTATTATTTGCATTTATTCTTTTGTAAATTGTTCTTCATGTTCTCAATACATTTTTCTCCTGTTGAAATAGTTGTCTTTGCTATTTTTAAGAAACCTTTATACATTAAAGGCATTAGTCTTCTCTCTGTTACATATTTTTAAAGTATTTTTCATGGTTTTGGTGTACCTTTCAACCTCAAAATTGCATTTTTCACATATGGATATTTTAAATTTGTACAATTCCAATCTAGCTATCTTTTTTCTTTCTCATTCCTGCCTTTGGAATTGGTCTTAGAATGAGCTTCTCCATTACAGTTTATATAGTGGTACTTCTATAGTTTCACTTAAAATTTTACATCTTTAATTCCTATAGGACTTGTCTGAATATGTGGCATAAAGTGGGGCACTATATTGTTTTCTGAATAACTGGCAGATTGAACCTCCATCTTTATTGATTTGTTATCCTTTCCCCATTGATAGGAAATAACTTTATGTTAAAATATAAAAGTATGTGTATTTGAGTCTGTTTCTGCACACTGTCATTCTCGCTGTTTAATTATTGTTGCTTTCTGCAATATATGTTAATATCTGGTTAAGCAAGTCCCTCCCGTTTCTCTGTGTCTTCCTTTGTTACAAAAAAAGTTTCTTGGACATTTTTTACTTATTCATGCTTTCAAGTGGAATTTGAGATAATTGTGACAAAATATCAAAAAAGGTTGAATGGAATTTTGATTGGACTTGCATTAAGTTGAAAGACTAGATGGGGGAGGACCGGTAAGTTAAGCTCAGAGCCTTCCCGTTCAGAAGCCAGCACATCACTTTTCATGATGTGTTGAACCCTGTTTTATGTCCTCCCATTATTTCCTGTAATATTCTTCATATAGGATCACACATATAGAAAATAATAATGTCATTAAGAGCCTTAAAAATGTTAATTCCTTTAGTAATTCCATCTCTGATGATCTATCTTAACAATGTGAACAAAAGTCTATGCATAAAGATTTTAGTTACAGCATTACCTACAATGATTTAAACATTAGAAACATTTTAAATGAACAATAATTGGGGATGGTTAAATAACTTTTAATACAGCCACAAGTTGAAATATTATGCAGCCCTTAAAAAGACATTTATGAGATATTTATGGAAATCAGTTTAAATGTTACATTATGATTGAGCATGGTATGAACACTTTTATATTTTCTGTGCACAGATTCTGTACCCATCATAGATGCTCATAGGATAAGACCAGAAAGATATACCAAATTTTTAGTAAAAGTGATTACATTTGGGAAAGGGTTATGAATAATGGATGTTTTTAATTTGGGGTGTTCTGTACTTTCCGACTTTTCCGCAATTTGTACGTAGTATAGCCGTCTTAACTGGAGCAAAGCGAACGTGTATGGGACGTGAGCCTGCAGACCTCTATTGCCGCCCCGGCGGGCGGCTCCGTTGGGTGCAGTCCCGCGAGAGGCCGGAGGGTGGCAGTGTCCGCTCGCAGACCCACCGTGTGCGGCCCGCTGACCTTTGTCAGCCTCCGCAGTCTCTCGTTTATCACTGATCACAAGAGTGGAATGAACATATTTACTTGTGTTTTGCTTTCCACTTATAATATCTAGTGGCATGGGAGGGAAATGAAAACAATTGTTCATAGGGGAAATTTATGAGCTTCATCTGGCTGCGAGATTTCCGCAGTTGCCCCACGCCGCCCAGGGACTCGGATTGCTTTTTGCATCTTCAGGCGAGTGGGAAGGCGCTTTTCCATCTGCCTGAATGGCTCTTGGGTATTCGTCATCATGGGTTTTTGTGGCAGTTGCTTCTGAACAACAGACTTTCCCAGACTTTTTTTCTTCCTCCTTGAGCCCGAGGAGAGCCCACGGTCTCTGCCGTGGCGCTCTCGCATCATCCTCTGGGGTGTCAGAGCCGTCCCCGCTTCTTGCAGGCCCTTCTCCGGGAGTCTGGGCCAGCCCGGGTCTCCTGACTACCCAGCGATGCCCTGTGGCTTCCCCCCTCAGTGAGCTGGGCGGTGGGGCGGTGCGCGCCCGCCTCTCAGGGCCTCAGGAAGCCTCTCCCGGGGCATGATCCGGGGGCGGGTGTGTGTGGGCACGTCCCTCCTCCTGAGGGGTCTGGCAGCCCGCCGAGGTCTGTTGTCCCATGTCCAGGGTTTGGCTGGGGAGACTGGGAAGGGGCCCCTGCGAGCTGAGGGCTTTGTTGGAGATGCATACCTGGGGCAGGGTGGGGGCTTCCGTGCCCGTCCAGCCAGGCTTTCTCAGCCTGGCAGACAACAGGGCAGAAGGATGGGAGGTGCTGGGTGTGACTGAGGAGAGGGCGAGTCTGGGAGCCCTCCAGGTCTTCAGACCCCAGGGGCCTCGGGCTCGTGGAACTTGCTCCCAGGAACCTGGAACCAGCTCTGCCTGAAGCTTGGCCCTAGGCAAGCGCTCAAGAACTGAGCTGTCCTGCTGCTCTGGCGAACAGCCCCCTCCCAGGCAGTGAACTGGCCCACACCCTGTCTGGGCAGAGGGGTGCCCAGGGCGTATACTCCAGGTGAGGCCGGAGGGTTGTCCAAGGAGCTGTGAGTAAAAAGGGGGAGCCACGCTGGCTATACTGGGGGCACGGAATACAGAAGCATAGAGATGTTAAAACCACAGGAATGACAGACATGAATACATTGCTAGTGTGCTTTGATGTGGAGACTTTTGCATCACTTGATGCATGTCAGTATGTGTGTGCTCTGTGGGGGTGCTGATACCGTCTACACCAGGGAAAGCTGTTCATGCTGTAGTGGGTCTGGGATTCTCCTGTTTCCCTCCCTCCATCCCCTCTTTTCCTACCTCCTTCCTTCCTTCCTTAATTCTTTCCTCCCTCCCTCCCTTCTTCCTTTATTTTCTCCCTCCTTTCCTTTCTTGCCTGGGGGGCGGGGGGGTTTCCTAAAGCGACTGTCCCTTCGGGTTTCATGAAGACAAAGTGCACAGGGTTCTTGCTCCTTGACAATGGCCTCATCTCGGCAGGGACCCTTCCAGCTCTGCCTGCAGGGATGTGACTGGGTGTGGCAGCTGCGGTGTCCGGCAAACAGCACAAGGTGCGCTACACCAACTGGCCTGCACAAGGGCCCTGTGGGGTCTCGGCCAAGACCCTCATCAGCGGCTGCGCTCCCACTGCCTACACATAGGAAGTGTGCTTCCGTGGGGCCACCTCAGCATCACTGAGGGATCGGGTCTGAGTTCATCGAAAGCTGGTTTCCTCCGAGGGAGGTTTTCACTGTCAGGCACAGATGAAAGGGAGACTCGTTCACTCTCTGTCTTTGAGTGAATATTTAAAGACCCCATGTTCCCATGTTATCACTAGAAAGGACCCTGGTTTGACATTTGTTGGTAGACAGTGGTCTGGTTCTGTCTCGCTGTCTCTGGCCCACAGAACCTTCCCTTAGCTCATTACCATCCATTGCTTTTTCCCAGCAGTCTTACAATCAAATTACTCAAAATTGCACTGCTTTATTGCATATTGCTAAACTCTAAGACAAGAATATACCCAGATAATGAAAAATTATTTATGACAAATTATTACTTTTACATATAAGATGAACAGTTTCTATTAAGTTCTGTAGAGGTGACAACCCTTCCTGGAAAAATGGGCGTGTAGTTTTCATGTGGAATTTGCAAGTGCCGGCTGCAGGTTGGGTCTGGAGGCCCTGTGTCTATGCTCACTTACGCTGGCTGCTCCAGGCTGGGGGCAGCCTCTGGCCGAGGGGCAAGCCGTCCATTCTTTCTACCGAAGGCAGCCCAACTCCCATGTCAGCTTGGAACTGGGCAGTTTCGATGGGGCTCTCCACTTTCTTCGTCTCTTTTGAATATGTAATGATGAAAGCACTGAAGAATGTGACATGTTTCGCTAATTGCATTTGCACTTAAGTTTTAAAAATTGTGTATTTGGAACTGAATTGAACTTTTAAAATTATTTATGGACTCTCTAACATATGGCTTGGTTATTTCACCCCATCTCCATGATTCTTCTTGTAAACAGAATCCTTTCTCAGCTAATTATAACATACAGTATTTCCCCAGCAGTCTTACAATCAAATTATTCAAAATTGCATTTCTTTATTGCATATTGCAAAAACCCAAGACAAGCAAACATCAAGATAATAAACAATTATTTATTGCAAATTATTACCTAATATATAAGATTAACAGCTTGTAACTATTAAGATTAATACATGTGGTAAACTGTATTTATTATGCTTATTTTGTAGCAAATATCTTTGTATAAAACATATGTTTATGTATTGCAATTAATGAGAAAAAGTGTAAGATTAACAATTTATGTTGGGTTTTGTTTTTAGATTTATGCACACTGTAAAACTTATTTATTGCACTTATTAAAAGTATTTAATGATGGACTTTTAGATGCTATATTTTTAATGTGCAAATATAAACTAAAGGAGTATTAAATTATGAAATGGAAAATTATAACCAAAGTCAAAGAATCTAACTATTTTCTGCTATAAATCTGCTTTAAAAAGATCATCACTGAAATTACCGAATCTTTAAATAGTGGCCTTTATAGTACATAATGAGTTCCAATGAGTTATCCTTTGAAAGGCTTTTTTCATCATTAAAACTAAACTCAACATCTTGCTCTTAAAGATAAATGTAGCTAACAGCACAAACAGTGGAATCATTTCCTTTTATGACGAGAAGTTGAAGTAACATTGGCGGGAAGAGGAGCATGGCCAGATGGGTCCCCGAAGGTGAAGGGGCGGGAGTGGTGGCAGCAAAGGCCGACAGAGCCCCTGCAGTGAGTGGCAGCGAGCAGCCAGGGGTCTGGCGGGCAGGTTCTCATCTTCACCATCCTGGCTCGTCTCCTGGGTGGAGATGGGGCAGGTGTAGCCAGAGCTGTTTCTTTGCCACAGAAGTAGAAAATGATACGCACAAAGGTGGTGGTGCACAGACCATTAAAATAGAAGTAAGGCACTGTCTGAGCATTTCGTGCTTTGCGGGGGTTCAGAGGCCATGGCTGCTCGTAGAATTAGGAGGGGACTTGCAGAAGGCAGTTGGAGCAGAAGAACAAAAGAAATTCTTTGGGAAAACCTGCCCAAGTCTGGGCCACTCATTTCATGAATGTTTTAGAAAGGAATTATGAAAATGAGTAATTCCTGGGTTTTCTATGGTGACACGTTTCTGTAGCCGAGGGCTGCTGAGAAGACGAAGCACTGCTCACGCTCAGCAATGTGTCCCCTGCCTGTCCCTGGCCAGGGGCGTCAACTTACTGGAATATTCTCTCTCAACCAACTGGGTACTGACTCCTGAGTCTGGGGTGTCGTCCCATGCTCATTGCCCATGGGACCCTGAAGAAGCTGGGGGACAGGGTTAGAATGGTTTCCAGACAGACAGCACAGACCCCCACAGTCCCTGTGCAGCTGCTGAAGACCCCAGACATGTCACCATTCCTCTGACCTCTGGGCAAGGATTGGCGGAGGGGTGTCAGCTTGCCTCCTGCACACTGTGTGGAGTGGGTCGGCTGCCTTAGAGGGCGGTGAGCAACTTTCTTTACCTCCCATGTGACTTGGACTCGAACCCTTCTTAGGAAGACAAGGAGGAATAGGTGAACCGTGCGGGCCGGGGAGGCAAGGAGGGGGCAGGGAGCTTCCAGTTCCCCAGCTGCACAGATTCCTGTTCACAGGTGGAAACTTGAAGATCTGTTCTGCTTACTCAGAAGGTAAACACTCATGTACTTGGCAGTCTGTGTTATTTTATCTCAGATGCTGAGAGCTTTCCTCTCCCAGCAACAATTATTTTATCTGGAGCATAGGACCTTTACAGGAATTCTTTGAAAAGTGCGTAGAAAATGTAAACCTGCTATTTTGTGGCTGGAAGCCTCGCGGGTGCGGTTGGGCGCTCCTGTGGGAGCTGCGCCAGTCCGCATCCGGGGTGGCAAAGGGGGTGAGTATGGGCTGGGGGCTCTGAGCCTCCTCCAGAAGGCTGTCTGCAACCAGGGCGACAGGCGGACACACGGCGTCTGGCAGGCTCCCATCTCTGCCGTGTCCCCACACTCCAGCTTGGTGTTTGTCAACAAATTCACTCATTTGTTCATTAATGAATTTTTCGGTCAGTTAATTAAGCAATTCATTCCTTCTTCTGTTCGTTCATTCATTTTCTTTATTCACTGGTTGTTCATTCAGTAGCTAAGGGTTTATGGCTGCATCCTGGGAAAGAGCTCCGGCTGCACTACAGCCCCATTTTTATGGATGAGGAGCTCTGAACAGTCCTCTCTGGGCCCAGGGTCTTTGTGAGAATTCCGCCCTGATGTCCCGTCTCCACTCCCAGAGGTTTGGTTTCTGGAAATCTTCCCGGGACCTCCTCTTCACATGGTTCCCATGCCAGGGGCTGGGGTCTCACCCTGGGAATCACAGCTGAGTGAGGGTGTGGGCTTTGGCTGTGGAGGGGTTGGCCATCTGAAAACCTGCTCTCTTAAGGAACGTTAAGTGCTAGACCTTATTTTCCAAGGGACTCCAAGGAATTTAACTTGCTCATGTGCTCCTAAGAGTTTACCACATGAAAATATTCCACCTCCCAGTCATAAAAGATGCTAATGTTAAAAGCAAAGTGACCTTATTTTAACCCACCAAATTGGCCAGAGTTAGTTTGTAGATTTGATGGTATCTAGTCAAAGGCAAGCGACCAGCAGGACTGCTGCTGGGAGGAGGGGAGCAGTTTCCAGGGGGGGCAAAGTCCTCTTGCTTTTGACTTAGCTCGGCTCCTCTAGGGATTTTTCCTGAGGACATTATTACAAATGAACACAGTTAAGTTACTATAGGTGTGTTTTTACAGTACCTTATGTAAAACAAAGACACAGAAAAAATGCCTATGTCCGGCCACCAAGATTAGGAAAATAAATAGTTTTACGTTCATAGGTGGGGGCAAGAACCAGAGAAGTTTGAATTCTGAGAGCCAGGGTTTGAGTGTTTGCTAAAATTTGGTTTCTTTCATAGAGGAAGGACACATTTGAGCAAGGAGGAGCGATGGGGTGGAGGTCGGCAAGCCCCCCTCTGAAAAAGTTCCCCAGTTCCCTGCCAGGAGCCATCCTGCCTGCTCTGTGCTTTTGTGTCTCACTAGTCAACTCGGCAACGCAGTTCAAAAGCCTTCCAACAGGAGCCCCCTTTAGCCCCACAATTCCACTGTAACAATTGTCTGCAGGGAATAATCCTTGATGAAAACAAAGAATCCTGCACAATGACATTCATTGCACCTTTATTTTTCACTTTTTACTATAGAAAACTTTAAAAAGTGTATAAAAGTAGCACAAACAGAAATAGGCCTTCACACACCTTCTCCCCAGATCCAACTCCTGGGCCCCGTCTTGTCCCCAGGTTTATTGAAGCAAATCCCAGATATCATGTTATTTAATCCGCCATTAATTCAGAATGCATTTCTAAAAGATAAGAACTCCTTAAAAAAATAAGCACAATACCTTTATTTCACTTTAAAAGTAACAAAAATTCCTTCAAATTGTCAAATATCTAGGTGATGGTCAGTTTTCCCTACTTGTCTCATAATCTTTCTTTTTTCTTTTGCTTGTTTCTTTGAATCAGAAAAGGTCCAAACATTGCAACTACTGACATGCTTCATCTCATACAAAGTAAGTTTTCATCTCACACAAAGTAAGTCCGTTCCTTATCTCTCTCTCTCTTTTTCTCTTGGAATTTGTTGTAGAAACTGGGTGAATTGTACTGTTTCCCACAGAATTGATTATGTTGACTGTTTTGTTTTTGTGTCAGTTGACATGTTCCTCTGTCTCTTGTATATCCTGTGATCATATAGCATTATAACTACTGCAGGTGTCCCCAGCTCCACTCTGAAATTACTGGACCTGTCACTAGACCTTGTTGTTTCATAAGTGAATGAAGGTCCACATGTATTTTTATGTCGTAAACTTTTTTTTAATATAAAGATTTCATTGTCCTGAGAAGGGGTCCATACTCTACCCAGATGGCCAGAGAGGCCAATGGCCCCCAAAGCTAATACCTCCCATTATTTTATTCAGGCTGCAAAAATGGTTACATTCTAATTCTGTCATGTCTTCTTAATTCATTAGCTGGAATATATTAAAAGGAGAAATATCTATCAACTGTTTGGTTGCCTTGATTTTTAGGGATCTTAAAAAAAATGAACCTTTTTATTTTAAGATAATTGTAAGTTCATGCTAGTTGTGAGAAACAGTACAGAAAGATTCCATGAACTCTTTGCCAGTTCCCCATAATGGTAACATTTTGTACAACTACAGTACATTTTTACCATCAGGAGAGTGATAGAAACGTATTCAACATACACAACAGTTCCATCCCCACAAGAACATCTCATGTCGCACTTCTTTCAGCCATGCCCATTTCTTGCTCGTTCCCACTCACTCCTTAAACTGTGCACCCCCACCCCACCACTATTGCTCTGTTC
Organism: Smutsia gigantea; assembly: GCA_032199065.1. NCBI lineage: Eukaryota > Metazoa > Chordata > Mammalia > Pholidota > Manidae > Smutsia > Smutsia gigantea. Next base: position 6,254 of record JAVSCE010018091.1, on the reverse strand, counting down.
TTCATTTCTGTAATTTTTGACATTACCAAAATGTTATACAAATGGAATCTTACAGCATGTACCCTTTGGGGATAGGCTTTTTCATGCAGCATAATTCTCTGCATTATCATTTAGCTTGGTGCTTTCATTGTTGGATAGTATGCTGCAGTACGGTGTACCATAGTTCATCAAAAGATTCAACCTGTGAGGGACATCTGGTTTGTTTCCAGTTTTTCTCTATCATAAATATAGTGAAAGCTGATACAAACATCTGTGTACAGGTTTTTGTGTGAACGTAAGTTTTCATTTCTCTAAGATAGATCCCCAGGAGTGTAATCATTGGGTTGGGTTGTGTGGTAGTTGCATGTTTAATTTTTAAAGAAATTGTCAAACTGTTTTCCAGAGTGGCTTACCATTTTACTTTCCCTGAAACAATGTATGAGTGATCCAGTTTCTCTGCATCCTCATCAGCATTTGGTGTGGTCACTCAAAAGACGTTCTGACATGTGTAGAGCAATATCTGTTGTAGTTTTACATCTCCCCACTGGCTAATGATGTTAAACATCTTGTGTTTATTTACCTACTGTGTATCTTCTTTGGTGAAATGTCTCTTCATTTTCTGCCCATTTTCTAATTACATTGATTTTTTAAAAAACTATTAAGCATTGAGGGTTATTGCTATAGTCTAAATACTAGTTTTTTTCCAGGTATGTATTGCAAATGTTTTCTTGTCTGTAACTTGCCTTTCATCTTCTTCACATGTTCTTTTGCAAAGCAAATGCTTTTAATTTTGATGAAGTACATTTATCAATTTTTCCGTTTATGAATCATGCTTTTGCAGTCAAGTCTAAGGACCCTTTGCTTACCCCTAGATTCTGAAAATTTGTTTTTTTTTGTAAAACTTTATAGTTTTACATTTTACATTTAAGTCTATGACCAATTATTTTACAATGTGTGAATCTTAGATCAAGGTTCATTAATTTTTCTGCCTATGGATGTCCGATTACTCCAGAGCCATTGGTTTAAAAGGCTATATCTTTCCTTCATTAGATTGCTTTCGTGCCTTTGTCAAAAATCATTTGAGCATATTTGTGTCTATTTCTGGGCTCACTATTCGGTTACATTGTCTATATGTCTATCCCTCTGCCAATACCGCACAGTCTTGTTCTCTGTAGGTAGTTACATAGAAGTCTTGAACTTGGTAGGCTGATTACTTTCACTTTGCCCTCTTTTTCTGAAATTGTTTTGGCTATGCTAGTTCCTTTGCTTTGCAAATAAGTTTTAGAAAAATATTGTCAATATAAAAAGGCTTTCTGGGATTTTGGTATAATTGCATTAAACCTGTATGTCCATTTGTGGAGAGTTGATCAATTTACTATGTTGAATATTCTATTCCATGAACATTGTATGTCTCCCCATTTATTTAGATCTTCTTTGATTTATTTCATCAGTATGTGTAGTTGTCTGTACAGTCACACCTTGTTTTATTGTGCTTCTATTTATTATGCTTCACAGATATTGTGTTTTTTACAAATTGAAGTTACCCTTCAATTTGTGACAACCCCATCAAGCAAGTCTGTTGGAGCCATTTTTCCAACAGTATTTGCTCACTTCATGTCTTTTTGTCACATTTTGGTAATTTTCACAGTATTTCAAACTTTATTTTTATATTATTATTATATTTATCATGATGCTATGTGATCAGTGATCTTTGATGTTATTACTGTAATTGTTTCAGTGTGCCCAAACTGTGCTGATATAAGACAGTGAACTTAATTGATAAGCTTTGTGTGTGTTCTGACTGCTTCACCAGTGGGCTGTTCCCTCTCCTCCCTTCCTCTGCTTGGAGGTCCCTATTCCCTGAGACACAGCGATAATCAAATTAGGCCAATTAAAAACCTTACAGTGGCCTCTAAGTGTTCAAGTAAAAGGAAGAATCACATGTCTCTCAATTTAAATCAAAAGCTAGAACTGATTAATCTAGGTGAGGAAGGCAAATCCAAATCTGAGATAGGCTGAAAGCTAGGCCTCTTGTGCCAAATGGTTAGCCACGCTGTGAATGCAAAGGAAAAGTTCTTGAAGGAAATTGAAAGTGCTACTCTAGTGAATACACAAATGATAGGAAAGCACAATAGTCTGATTGCTGATATGGAGAAAGTTTGAGTGGTCTGGATAGAAGAGCAGACTAGACACAACATTCCCTTAGGCCAAAGCCAAATCCAGAGCAAAGCCCTAACTCTCTTCAGTTCTCTGAAGGCTGAGAGAGGTGAGAAAACTGCAGAAGAACAGCCTGAAGCTAGCAGATGTTGCTCTTGAGGTTTAAGGTAACAAGCCACCTCCATAGACTACAAGTACAAGGGGAATCAGCAGTGGCAATGTAGAAGCTTCAGCAAGTTATCCAGAAGATCTAGCTGAGATAATTAATGAAGGTGGCCACACCAAACAACAGATTATCAATGTAGACAAAACAACCTTCTATTGGAAGAAGATACAATACAGGACTTTCAAGCTAGAGAGAAGTCGATACCTGGTTTCAAAGCCTCAAAGGACAGGCCAACTGTCTTGTGAGGGGCTAATGCAGCTGGTGACTTTAAGTTGAAACCAGTGATCATTTACCATTCTGACCATCCTAGGGCCCTTGAGCATTATGCTAAACAGCCAGTGCTCTATAAATGGTACAACAAAGTTTGGATAACAGCACATCTGTTTACAACATTGTTTACTGTGTATTTTAAGTCCACTGTTGAGAATGCTCAGAAAAAAAGATTCATTTCAAAATATTACTGCTAACTGACAATATACCTGGTCACCCAAGAGCTCTGACAGAGAAGTACAACAGGATTGATGTTGTTTTCATGCCTGCTAACACAATCCATTCTACAGCCCATGGATCAAGGAGTAATTTTGACTTTCAAGTCTTACTATTTGACATACATTTCATAAGGCTATAGCTACTATAGACAGTGAGTACTCTGATGCATCTGGACAAGATAAACTGAATACCTTCTGGAAAGGAGTCACCATTCTAGGCAGCATTAAGAACATTTGAGATTCATGGGAAGAGGTCAAAATATCAACACTGACAGGAATTTGGAGGAAGTTGATATCAATCCTTATGGATGACTTTAAGGGATGCAAGACTTCAAGTGGAGGGAGAAATTACAGATGTGGTAGAAATATCAAAAGAACTAGAATTAGAAGTGGAGCCTGAAGATGTAACTAGATTGCTGCAATCTCATGATCAAATTTAAACTGATGAATTGCTTCTTAAAGATGAACAAAGACAGTGGTTTATTGAGATGGAATCTATTCCTGGTAAAGATGCCATGAAGACTGTTGAGATAACAAAGGATTTAGGATATTACATAAACTTAGTTGATAAAGCAGTGGCAGGGTTTGAGAGGATTGACTGAATTTGAAAGAAGTTCTGCTGTGGGTGAGATGCTATCAAACAGCATCACATGCTACAGAGAAGTCATTAGTGGAAGGAAGAGTCAATTGATGCAGCAAACTTCATTGTTGTCTTATTTTAAGAAATTGCCGCAGCCACTCCAACCTTCAGAAACCACCAACCCTATCAGTCAGCAGCCATCAACACTGAGGCAAGACCTTCCTTCAGCAAAAAAGATTATGACTCACTGAAAGCTCAGATGATGGTTAGTATTTTCTAACAATAAGGTATTTTTAAATTAAGGTTTGTACGTTGTTTTGTTAGACATCATAGTTTTTCACACACAGTAGACTACAGTATAGTGTGAATATAACTTTTATATGCACTAGGAAACCAGAAATTTCACTTGACCTGCTTTATTGTGGCACTTGCTTGATCGCAGTGGTCTGGAGTCAAACTTGCAGTCATCTCCAGGTATGCCTGTAGAAGTCTTACACATATTCTGTTAGATTTGCATTTTAATATCTCATATTCCTGAACAATTATAAATGTAATATTTTGGTGTTCACAAGTTCCCTGCTAGTGATCGATTTTTATGTGTTTATCTTGTATTCTGCAAACTTGCTGAACTCACTTATTAGTTCTAGGAGATTTTTTTTATAGGTTTCTACCTAGATAATCATGTTGTCTGCAAATAGGAATAATTTTGTTTCTTCTCTTCTGATGTGCATGCCTTTTCTTTCTTTTTCTCTCATTATTACACTAGGTAGAATATCCAGCAATATGTTGAATAAATGTGCTAAGAGTGACACCTTGCCTTGTCCCTCATCTCAGGGGAAAAATATCTAGTCTTTCACCATTCAGTGCAATGTTAGCTACAGGTTGTTCATAGATGTCCTTTACCAAGTTGAGGGATTTCCTCACTATTACTAGTTTCCTGAGAGCTTATTTCCTTTAAAAAAATGTCATGAATAGGTCTGAATTTTGTCAAATGCTCTTTTTGCATCAATTAATATCATATTTTTACTTTTTAGCCTGCTGATCTGGCAGATTACATTGGTTGATTATCTAATTTTGAACCAGACTTGCATCCATTGAATACATCCCAGTTGTTATTGTGTATACTTCTTTTTATGTATGGAACTCTGTTTGCTGATATTTGTGGAGGAATTTGTCATCTATATTCATGTAGTTTTCCTCATTTGTTCATTTGCTCCTTCCTCCACAGTTTTATCTGGTTTTCATATCAATACAAGCTTCATAATAGGAATTGGGAATTCTCCCGTTTTCTTTATTTTCTTTAAGAGACTGTGTAGAATGGTGTTAATTCTTCTTTAAATATTTGATAGAATTCACCAGTGACACTATCTGGCCGATAGAATTCACCAGTGACACTATCTGGCCTACAAGTTTACTTTTTGGGAGTTTTAAAATTATAGTTTCAAATCTCTTCATTATTATAGGGCTATTTACATTGTCTTTTTCATATTGGGTAAATGATGGTAGCTTGTGTTTTTTGAGGCATTGGTCCACTTTGTTTCAATTGTCAAATCTACACGTGTAGAATTATTCATCGTAATCTCTTATCATCTTCTTTATGTCTGCAGAGTTTATGGTGATATCCTCTGTTTTATTCCTGATGTTGACAATTTGTATTTTCCTCTTTTTCTTTCTTTGTCAGTTTTGCTGGAGATTTTTCAAGTTTATTGATCTTTCAAAAGAAGTAGCTCTTTGTTTCATTGATTTTCTCTATTGTTTTTCTGTTTTCAATGACATCTATTTCTGCTGTTGTCTTTATTTCCTTTCTTGTGCTTTCTTTGGGTTTACTTTTCTTTTTTAAATTCTTGGGGAGCTTAGATGATTGATTTGAGACCTTTTCTTTTTTCTAATGGATGCTTTTATTACTATACATTTCCCTTTCTACACTGCTTTAGTTGTGTCCAACAATGCCTGATAGTTGTATTTTCATTTTCATTCAGTTCAATGTTTTACAAAAATTCCCCATGAGACTTCCTCCTCAACCCACAGCTTATTCAGAAGTGTGTTGTTCCATTTCCAAGTGTTTGGGAAATTTCCTGGTATCTTTTTGTTATTAATTTCCATTTGGTTTCATTGTAGTTAGCACACTCTGTATGACTTAAATTCCTTCAAATTTACTGAGGTTTGTTTTGTGACCCAGGATATAGTCTATCTTTATATATGTTCCATAGACACTTAAAAATAATGTGTATTCTGCTGTTGTTGAGTGGGTTGTTCTACAGATGTCAATTAATTCTTGTTTTTTGATGTTGTTATTGAGTTCTGTATCTTTGTTGGTTTTTTGTTTAGTTGCTGAGAAAGGAGACTTAAAGTGCCTAACTAATTGTGGATTTGCCTCTTTCACATTTCAGTACTGTTAGTTTTTGCTTCTTAGATATGGCACCTCTTTTGTTTGGTGTATACACACTTAGTATGTATACACAGGTATATAAGTATATGTGAATGTATACACATTCTTGGTGGAATCAAGATATTCTCCAGTGAAGAGAATATCTTTACATTTTATCATTTTTATCATTACGTTTTATCCTTCTTTGTCTATGGTAGTTTCCTTTGCTCTGTAGTCTATTTTATCTGATATTAATATAGTTATTATTTCCTTTGATTAATAGTTGCATGATGTATCTTTTCCATCCTTTTGCTTTCAACCTACCTATATTGTTACATTTGAAGTGAGGTTCTTGTTGATAGCATGTTGTTGTTCATATTTTTAATCCATCTCTGCCATCTGTTTTAATTGGTATATTCAGGCCATTTACATTTAATATAATTATTGATATATTAGAGTTCAATTCTGCCATTGTTTGCCCCCCCCAACTCCCGCCCCATGGTTTATTTCTGTTTT